>BLKR01002039.1:0-227597 GCA_011170035.1 Teleogryllus occipitalis
AGCCCGCAAGTGTTTGTCTAGTGTATGGTCGAATATGCGTCCCTTCGGGACGTAAAGGGCAACCGGCTGTCGGCTGGATAAAAGCCCTAGGAAAAAAAACCACTGCCCCGAGGCCAACGGGAGGGGTAAACGAGAGGGCGTTATCGAGTCTCTCTTGTCGCTCCGGAGCTGCCAAGCGCACGCAGCCGCCGAGGCGCAGCGGGGGCTCGCGGGAGAAGCGCCGCGCCGCGCCGCCTGTGCGTGGCGTGGGGCATGGTAGCCTTGGCTCGACGCCTGCCCCACGTGCCGAGCCACCCGAGCCCGCACATGGCCGCGCACGCGGCCCTCTCGCTCCCACTCCGCTGCGCGCCCCCTCGCAAACACAACACAATCACAAAGTAGCAATGCGGCACGCGGCGACGGGAAAACATTGTACAGAGAAACAAAACGAGCAAGCAAAAACTGCTCAAGTCGCCTAGCTCTGGAAACGACGTTCAACGCTTTTACCGACTTTAGGTTAACTATTTCCTCTGAGGTAAGGAGGGTGTGTGTTTTGTATAACATGCAAGATATATGGGAATCTGTAAAATCACACGAAAAAAATCATAATACGAGAAAGCATGTGCTCCATTCGTGGTAGCACCATTCGCGGTTTTTTTAATTGTTGGTATTAATCCCCTATCTTAATTGTTTTTTTCTGGGTTTACTCATTACCTTAAGGCGTATGCCAAGGAGTCTTTTGTTTTCGCACTTCCAGGTGTAATGTAAATTTTGGCCCTCCTTTCTGAGTAGACTCAATGATGTAAATATTTGTGGTTCAAGAGCCAGCTTTATTTCCTAAGCTCCACTATTAATAAAAACATCTTTATTATTATTATTATGATTATTATTATTATTATTATTATGATTATTATTATTATTATTATTATTATTATTATTATTATTATTATTATTATTATAAAAGTTAATGAAGACTCAAAATGCGCTGCATTGATTATATAACACGGGCGCACAACATTGACGGCAACACGTGAGAACTCGTGTAAACCTGAACATTTGTGCTGCGATTGGAGCTCCCCACGACAAAAGTGCTCTCAAGTGTACTTCCATTTTTCCACATTGGCAGATGACATTAGTAGGTCATTGTTTCACCTCCTGCCTTATAAAATGAATCGTTTTAATTAATTTGCAAACGTTCTCAACGGGGTTCGTGGCCTCAGAAATGTGCTTTACAGTGTTAAAATATATTCATTTTTAAGGCATAAGGTGTAACAATGGCCTAACGTCATCTGCCACTGCAGAAATATACATGCCACTACATATATAATATCTTACTAATAGTCAATAGTAATAGTAATAGTCAATACTAGCTTCTTGACAAAAAGTAAATGTGGCGATGGTAAGTGAATGAGAATCTGTTCGACATGCTGAGACGATGTTCAAACAGCCCGCCCACTTGCTGCCGCATTCTGTGGAAATTTCACGAGGTGGCGGTGCACTTTGCTACAACACGAGAGAGCGCACGACCGCGGTTTCTCCACAGGGCAACGGAAACACCATTTCCTCAGGCGAAGTGCATGGCGCAGTGGAAGAGGGGCGAACGTTCGCACATGCGGACCAAAGGAACGGGGAAAAGTTATCAACTACACGAGAAGAATGGATTGAAACCTCTTAAACAATATGTTTATGAATTGAAACATCGTCCACTGGTGCATCTGCGGGAAGTTAACAACTGCGTAGACTCCAAGGAGGTACCTTAGTAGTTGCGGAGTACCTTATTCGTCCAGCATGGACGTTTTGGGAGATCGTCAAATACATTCCATTTTATGAGAATTTAAATTCATTATATTCAAATATTTGATAAATTAACGGTACAAAGATATCTGAGAATATGGACAACTTTTACGATCATAATTTAGACATGACGTTGCGTTTTCTCCGATTGAAATGATGGGATCGGCCCGTTTGAGAAAAAAAAGTCGCAACTCTTGGTAGAGATCTATAGATCTCTTAAGATCTGTGTATTGTAATAGGTGGTTTCTATTGAAATTTAACGTCCTAGTGTCAATCACATTCTAGTTATTTCCATATTCTCAAATCGAAACGGTAGATGACATACACTCATGTCATGACATCAAATGTCTATTTCTCTTCTGGTGATGGTCCAAACGACCCATTGGTGAATACACTAACAATAAGATGGGAGATCTTGTGAGCATTAATTCCTTGGCACGCCCACTATTCGGGAAGGAAGTACTGGTATTGCTCCCTACTCTCCGTATTTATTGCATAGAACCTGGTTACGGACTCATTTTAATTCATAATAAACGTTTCCATTAATCGGAAAGCTCGTTCTGAGTTTACTGGTTTGATTCTGCCTACATCTCGTGTTAGAGGATTTTTTTCTAAATTTAGCAACTGAATTTATCTACTATTTCGTTATCAGGTCTTAGTAATACGAGTTTTTCTGCCGAAAATTTGCCATTTTTTTCAGGCGCCATTACATAACTTTCTCTCTATTCTGTAGCGAGAAAGTAAAAATGGAGGATAGAAAGCGTCGTGCTTCCAGTTTCAGGAGGGTATGTCAAGTGAGATCCCGAGCGTGGGCGAGTGAGCCGAAGCCACAGGTGCCTGGGCAGGGGCAACAAGCCGGAGGTCGCTCGCCCGAATTCCCAGAGGGGGGGGGGCTGTAGGTGACGCAGAGCGCGGGGGATGTGGGGACGGATGGGCGATGACGCAACGAGAAGCCCCGGGTGTCCCCAGGCGGCGACGCGGAGCCCAGCCGTACCCTCCCTGACTCCACTCAAGGAGATGGACTCGTCCGTTCTAACCCCCTGACACTGTCAAAATGGAGTGGACCGGAAAACAAATTTCGTTCCAGAATTGTATAGCCGTTGCTTCTTTGTTTTCTGAAGTATATTGACTTTGAAGTTTATTTTATTGATATATTTATAAATTATTAATTTATATTTTATAACAAACTTTCTATAATAAATACGTGAATTACCAAAGAGAGAAATAGCCCTCATCACAATTAAGACTGAATTGAGAAAAAAAACTTTTAGAAATGTGTCGAAAGTTGTGCTTCTGCACAACTTTCGACACATTTCTAAAAGCTATTTTTCTCTTTGTGAAAATCAGATGTTTTCACTAATTTATGGTTTAAGAGTAAATTGTTAGGTGTGAAGGGTCAACCTTTAATTAAAGGGGGTATTTATTTAATTAAAAGGGGTGAAATCCCCCTACATTTGTAGGTTTAAAGTAAGAACGTAAAGGAGTGATTTCATTATTTGGCATAAAAAATCCATCTTTTCAAACCAGCGCAATTACAATATACACGTCACCAAAACCCCATACAAATCAACTTTGATTCATTTTTAACGTTGTCGCACATAGACTCTCTTGATGCCCTCTGTAGCCAAGAGCTCCATTACACTCGGGCTCTTTCCTACCCCTTTACTCTCGTCCACAAGAAGTCACTTGACTCTCGCACTGTCACAGTCACCACGCATTTTTTAGCTGAATTGTGTAATGTGAATTGTAAATGTTCTGATGGATACCAGTCAGGATAAATAAAAATAGAAGCGTAATATACGTGAAGGGTGAGAATTGAGAAAAGACAATACATTTGTATTGTCTTATTTGTATATTAAGCAGTGTGCTTGCAAAGTTTCGAGAGATTCGCATGAAGAAAAACCGTCTAGATCAAAGATTTTGAGTCAAATATTTATCAGGATTCTATCATAGATTGTGAAACGGCACTTCTCTAATTAAAAGATTCGTAGCGAGTGCTTTTTTCACAGCTCTCAGAAATGGGAATAACTACAAAATATACCCAGATCCCTTCCCCGCGCCTGACCCCGCTCCCGACCCCGCTCCCGACCCCGCTCCCGACCCCGCTCCCGACCCCGCTCCCGACCCCGCTCCCGACCCCGCTCCGACCCGACCCCGCTCCGACCCCCGACCCCGCTCCCGACCCCGCTCCCGACCCCGCTCCCGACCCCGCTCCCGACCCCGCTCCCGACCCCGCTCCCGACCCCGCTCCCGACCCCGCTCCCGACCCCGCTCCCGACCCCGCTCCCGACCCCGCTCCCGACCCCGCTCCCGACCCCGCTCCCGACCCCGCTCCCGACCCGCTCCCGACCCCGACCCGCTCCCGACCCGCTCCCGACCCCGCTCCGTCCCGCTCCGCGTCGCCCCTGGTGGTCGGCTTGGCAGCCCGGGCCCGCTCCGCTGCTGTGCGCTCGTGGCCGCGCGCGCCTATTTCGAGTGGCAGCGCCGCGCCGCGGGCGCAGGAGGTGCAGGGGAGGTGAAGAGGACACGGCGGGAGGCGCGGGGCATTTCCGGGCTCCTCGTTCTGCTGGCTGCGTTGGACACGAGCCACGCTGCCTCCATCCCCGCTGGACCCAGTGCTCCACAGCCACCATGAACAGACGCACGCCTAAGGTGGCTCTTGGCATGAATTGATGTCACTGCACAGCCTTTGATCGGGACGTCTTCCAGTTCCACTCCCGACAGTGGCCGAATTTTCGCCACTAGCTAAAGTTTCACACGAGCTATTCGACTATAGCTAAGTCGAATTCAGCCGTTGCCTGGGGAAGAATACAAGAGGCCGGCTACTCAGAGCGATAGTTGGCCGTGTTTTTATTGATCAACACCAGATGAATGCTCCAGCAGGACCCTAAGACACTCATTTTTGGGGTTAGTTTATCATAGGGGCGAGGTCGAATGCTTTGGTGAAATCTCGAATCCGATGTGCAAACCGGGAGAAGCAGCTCAGGGCAGCACAACATGTCACTACAGTTTCTTTGTGGTCCTAAGTTCGAGTCTCGATGGGGGCAAGATTTTCGACACTAGCTACATAGCTTCGTCGTGTTCAGCCGCTATCTGGAGGAGAATTCTAGCGGCCGGCTGCTATGATCGGTAGTTTTCCAGGGTTTCTCTGATCAACACAAGGCGAATGCCGGAGCAGTACCCTAGCAAACTGACCACGGATGGCGCGCGATCTTTCTTTCCTCTTCCTTTTCCTATCTTCACCCCTTACTTAAACACTTTACATTTCACTTAAATGCATTACACTATCTCACATGCCGGGAGACCAGTTGGTAACTTAGAGCTTGTCCCGGTTGGCGCGGTGCCCCGCTCGTGGGAATATCTGGTGAGGTAAAACCCCGCAAGCTGACGTGAAATGCCGACGCCGGATCACACCATCGAGCGGGGGAACTCATCGCCACCTCCTAACATAAAAAAGGCGCTACACTTACGGGACTAATGACCTTATCAATCGACGCTCCTGGAATCACTAACCAATCAATCAGTCAATCAATTCAGTCTCCATGCACAATGTGACGACCTCTTCTGCTTTATAAGAACGGGCCCCATTAAGGGACGTGATATCATGGTGTAAAGCGTCTAGATCTTAATGGGTGGCAACTAATCCGCTTTCATTTAATATGTACGTATATTTCTAATTTCGAATATATGCATAAATTGACAGAAAACAATGCAGCCTACAGCATAATAATGTTAATTATAAGCTAGTTTTTAAGTAGGATTTTTAAGACATCCGCCCTCCCCCTAAGCTGCAGAAGCAGTAAAGGCTGCAGCGAATAGTTGTATACACTAATGGTGAATAAATTCCCGCCTCTCCAGGGTAAATGGAGAGGGGAAAATTGAAGAAAAAAAAAAGATTACGCCAAGTACTGCATGACAACGTCCAGAAGATTGCCATGTCCAAACTGGGATGTGGCTTTGATGGACTGAACTGGAGAATAGTGAGAAGCATTTTGGAAGTACTATTCCAGTACACTGGGGTTAGCATCTTAGTCTGTAGCTACCACCAAGGAATGTCGTCGTAACCAAAGAAGGCAATTGACTATCACTTCTTCTTAAACTCAAATTGCAATAGAGGCTCCAGCTGTAAGTATCTGTATGATTTCACTAAACGCGTTCCGAGACGGGTCGCATCTAAGGAGGGGGTAGTGTAACGAATATTACGTCATCTGCCGGCACCACCACGAACTACCTGTATGCGCGGATTGCGACATCTGCCGGCGGCCCTCGAACTAGATGCTCCCAGAATGTTCGCGGCGCTTGTCGCAACGTCTAGAAAATTCTCGACGGCGCCCGCCGAGTATAAATATGCGGCGGTCGGCGACCGCCAGTCAGTCTGAAGTCTGAAATGGAAGCTGAGCTGCGAAGTGTGTGCATCGCCGTGAATATGAGTGCAGTGATTGTACTCAGTGACGTGAATAGCAGTGCAGTGATTGTGACGTGAACCGTGGCCAGCGCCATGAACTGTGGTCAGTGCAGTGTACGGTGGCCAGTGCATCGAACAGTGGCCAATTTTTTTTTTTAATTTGTTGCGTCCATTTTGACGCAACGCGTCTCGAAGACCCTTACGGGTCGTTGAGCGCTTTGCGCTGTGGAGTAATTCTCCATTACTTTGCGCGCTTTTTGGAGTAATTCTCCATTATCACTTTTCGGTCTTGTCGCGTCACGTCGCAGTCAGTTGTCAAGAGGACCGCCAGGTAGCATCTCCGCGTACGCGCCTCCTACTACGCGCTCCTGCGTCACTATCCAGCGGCCAGAATTGGGAAGGAGTAAGGATAGGGGCAGGGTTTAGGACACTTCACAAGGGTTGGACTAGCCCTTGTGAAGCAGCCAAACTCGTTTTGTTGGAACAAATTCACATGAGATTCGACGGGAATCAAACCCGGATCTTATTTTTTTAAATTTATTTTACGTCAAAAAAAACAGTTAAAAACTGCGTATGACGTGCTATGGGGAAAAGTTAATTGTGTGCACATTTTCAAAATTCTGTGATCCCTACACTGTCATATACTACTTAAATTTTGAATTTTTGAAAGGGAGAAAAAAAAACTCCCATATAATAAAATCTATTTTCAAGGATAAACAAGCAATAAATTTTGAATTTTGAAAGGGAGAAAAAAAAAAACAAAAAAACTCCCATGTAAAAAAATCTATTTTCAAGGGTAAATAAGCAATAAATTTTGAATTTTTGCAAGGGAGAAAAAAAACAACAAAAAACTCCCATGTAATAATATCTATTTTCAAAGATAAATAAGCAATAAATTTTGGCTCTTATTACTTCCTGCCGCGACAACATGGAAACGATAATTTATTTGAATAATTGTATTTCCCACTGAATTCTAGAAGACGTGCACAGAAAATGAAGTTACATTTATGTCCAGAAGCAAAACAAGGGCCATCTCAGCATTTGCTCAATGGATCAGGGAAACTGGACGAAAAACCTGATCGAGATGGGGGTCATTGATCCGGAAGCTGTAGTACAATAGTTGTTACAGGTTGTTTATACTCATTTATACAGTCCAAATGGTAAATAATGCATTATGTATCATTGTTAAAATTAATGTTACTTTTCTTGTGACCTCAGTGGTGAAAGGCTAGCGACTTCGCTATGTGCCACGAGCGTAGGTTAGAACTGTGCAAGAGGAGTGAACAGTGAAAATAAATAATCAAGAGAAGTGTAGTGTAAATAAATAATCAAGAGAAGTGTAGTGTATAAAGAATAATCAAGTGAAGACTATCTCTACATAAATAACGAATATAACCAATTCTATCCAATCACTAATGTAAGATTTTTGAAAGAATGCACTTGTCTATTTTTAATTTTTTTTTATTTTTTTCGCCATGATTAAATTTTTTTCTCCATTATTAGCAAATAGCTGGTGTGAAAAAATATGTGTACATGTTAGTGATTAATCGATAATGGGAACGAATTGATAATCGATAATGAGGTGATTAATCGATAATGGTTAATGGAACTAGCCATTGGAAACAATGGCAGATAATAACTAAACATTTTTTGCAAATATTAGTCTAATATGAAAAGAAAGAGGATAAAATTGCCTACATTTTGTGCTCAAAGTTTTCTTCTTCGATCAATGGTAACGCCGTTAGTGTGCTAAATATGCCTGGAGGTTACTGGAAAATGATGCTCCACTTAACCTCCCTCACTCACTAACTCTTATATTTTACATCCAATAAAGTTATGTACAAATAAATATGGCGCAGTGTGAACCAGTTTACATTTTAATTGGAAAACGAGAAGGCAATTAATAATGTGAAAAAGAAAATTAATAATTTGGATGACGATATACTGCATCTTCACCTGTGCGTAGGCTTCGAAGGCCGTGACAGACATCTGCTGCATACATACAAATGACATTAGTGGGTATTTTATTACAGAATACCTTTTGAGTTGTTTTGAAAATATCTGATTGGAAATCGTGATTTTTACACTCTTTTTCTTAAAAACATGTTTCCAGGCAAAATTATTGTTGGCAAATTCCAAAAATCTCTTTAAAGAATTCAAACTAATAACAAACAAGCAATTCAGTGTCCAAGTGCAATACGTCATCAATGAGGGATTTTTATCTCATACAGTTTTTTCACACAAGAGTATATCCGTGACAATTACGTTTATTATCTTTAAAAATATAAATCACAAGCAGTAGTGTTTTTTTGTGGCTACACTGAAATTCTTAGCGAAGTAAAAGGACTATAAAACGTGTGTAAATAGTGTTTGACGACACAATGATGCATATGACGTCCAAAGAAAATTTTATTGCTAACACGAATAATCAAAGACGATTAATAGCAATGTTGATTACAAAAATTTTCTCAGCAGGAATGACATGCAAACAAGCGAAAAAAGACGCAGACACTCCGATAATGAACACAGCTTTGCCCTTAGATCCAACAAATACGGAGACCATGATTGTAGTTCATGAGGATGTAGTGTATCTGATGTTAATATTGAGTTAGCATGGAACCTCTGCTAGCATGCAAAGGTGCCTTTTTGGAAACATGGGAGAAAGACGATGTTTCTTTACCTACATTTTCCTCTTTTGCTGCTATCAGTGAAACGATTATCGGTAACCGGTAAAACTCCTGGCGACGACGACCGTGCTTCTTTTGTTGGACATCTTCTGGTATGCACGGTTGAGAGCATTGTATTGGCACGGTTTGGTATTTGGCTTGTAAGAAGTGAATAATAATTTTTTTGTTGATTTACTTGGTGTATTTTTCTGGACATAACAACCTTACCCACACTTCCGCTCATGAACGATATCTCCTCTTATTGATTTGAATAATGCGCTAAGTCGTGATTTCTCTCTGCGTTTTTCCAAAGGTTCTCACGATATAAATACAGAATTAGGACTTCCTCTCTTAACAAATTTTGCGACGTATTTTTGTACTTTTTCGAGTGATTTTATTTGCCCTAAACAATGTGCGTCCCAATACATGTAGCCATATTTCAGTATCGGTCGCACTAAATATGTATACCCTAATTCCCATCATTTTCCACTTCTTTTCTTAAGTACCCTAATCACATAATGTAATGCTTTCCCCACCTTTATCACTAGGTAATTTACATGTTATGTCCATCCCGGAACTTCATTTAGTACAATCCCCAAATATAGCATTTAGCCCGTGGAACATCCGAATTTCCCAGTTTATATTTGATGTCTCTCTTTCTAAAACCCAATAACCTGATAAACTTGCACTAACTGAAATTTAATTTCATTATATTTGTGGTAGCCCATTACTTAAGCATATTTAAATCAGCCGGCAATATTTGTGAATCAATTGTGTTCCTTATTTCCCTATAAATTATACATTCATCTGCAAGAAGACGTATCCTTGATTTCATTCCCCCACGAATATCATTAATATATGATATAAATAACCACGTACATAGGGCACTTCCCTGTAGCACACTTCCCTCTGTCTTCGATAAGATATTAGACCCAATTTACACCCGTTGAGAAACTCCCAAATCCGATGAACAAACCGAGAGAGGCGGCCCAGGGCATCAAAAGACGTCACTACAGTGTCTCTGACCGGGAGGTCCTAGGTTCGAGTCTCGATGGTGGCAGGATTTTCGACACTAGCTACATAGCTGGGTCGAGTCCAGCGGCTGTCTTCAGGAGAATTTTAGCGGCCGGCTACTCTGATCGGTAGTTTTCCATGGTTTCTCCCATCAACACCAGGCGAATGTCGGTGCAGTACTTTAACAAACGGGCCACGGAGCGCGCGCGATCTTATCTTCCACTTCCTTGTCCTATCCTCGCATTTACTTCCACTTACATTAACATGCACTACACTACCACACATGCCGGGAGACCAGTCGGGAGCTTAGAGCTTGTCTTGATTGGGGCAGTGTCCCGCTGCTGGGATATACCTGATTGGAGAAAACCCTGCTAGCTGGCGGAACAGGTCGGCGCGGGATCTCACTATCCAGCTGGGAAAGATTACTGCCACCTCCCGAGAAAAAACATTCACTACACTTTCCCACCCGCTGAGTACGCGAGCTGAGAAGTTCCCGAATCCGAAGAGCAGTTCTTCTATGTCAAGCTTACTCGTTTTTTGGATTAATTTATAACGAGGAACGAGGTCGAACGCTTCGGTGAAATCTATAATGATCGCGTGAACGATGGAATTTCGAGAGATTCAGTAATGTTTTCACTGACAGTGACTACCTGATACTCACATAAATATCGTTTTCTAAAACCGTGTTGCCCTTCGTAAGTGATACGATTCTTATCCCTAATTTCTCATAAGAATTCTGCCACAAAATGTTCCATTTGCTTACACACTACAGACACACGACAGACTTATTTTGCGATAATTTTTGACAATTTGACGCGAGCCTTCTTTGAAAATTGGGACTACTATGGCATCCTTCCAATCCCAAGGAATTATTAAAAGAAGAAACGTAAATAAGAAGAATGTAAATTCTATGTTACTGAAAAAATGTACACAATACCTGTGTATACAAATTGCAAAGAATTATAGTCTGTCTTTAAATATAGTTTTCGTGTAAAGTATATATCATTGTCATTATTTTTATGAGTTTTGTTTATGACGGTGCGTTGACAGTGCAGATCCAATTGCACCCAATTCCAGTTACCACAGTTCCAAGTTCCACATCCAGTTACACCCAGTTGCAGTTTAAATAAACTTATCTTTATCTTTTTTATATTCGCAAGTTCTTATGAGTTTCAAAATAAAACAGCGTATTCTTATGGATTCATTATTCTATTTTAGCTAGGACATAAGATGAAACAAAGAAAAATTTTATACGTACCTACAAATATTTATTATAATTATTAATTCTTAACCATTTAATAATACTTTGTAGTACAAAGTTTGTACAAACAATTTTAAACTGAACAACTAATATTAATTAAAAATGTTAACGGTTAAGTGTTTAAAATGCTCCATGCTTTTGCCAAATCAATAAATCAAACCAAAGTCGACATTGTTGAAATCAACACATCCAGTGTCTAGTAGTTGATTAGTATATTATAAAATGAAATAAAAATATTTTCTAGGGCAGACGTAAGTATAATATTGATAGATACAAGTTTGATATAGCATCTTAATGAAACTCGTATCGCTTTCGCACTACTCGGCGCCACGATATAGTTATCGTGGTGCAAAAGAGAGGACTCGTTTTATTATGTCCAGATCAAACTTGTTTCTTTAATAACTAACGTGCGCCAGGAAAGTCCCCGCACTGAGCCGAGTCAGGGCCTCCAATTATGAATTGCATTTATCTAGGTAGCAACCACATCACTTGGAAATAAGTGAAGGGGCCAACACTTACATAATCTGTTATGATTGTTGTGAACACATGATTTACATTTTCTGTTGTTACAAGCTTCACCTCTTGCTACCAACATAATTTCTGTTGCCAGCACTCACCAGCAAGGTGCCACTGTGGAGAAACTTTCCAGGCGGAATCGTCTAATGGGATGCACACTTTTAGAATAGGTACTTCACCATCCCACCTCTTAATTAGATAATTTATATTTTCTATCATCATAATACAGCGTGTTCCTCAAGTCCATTTACACTTTTGTGAATTTACTGCACAAAAACTATAAACGATACCGCTTACTTATGTATATCATATAAAAGCGGAACTCAGTCCAACTTTTGTTTTCAATGCTCGTTTTCACAATGCCTGGATATGGGAAGCACGTGTAGGTCGAGAGATGTCTACACGGGAATCGAACTCTCGCCATACTCTTAGGAGCATAGCCTCAGTTATCGTGGTGGCAGTTTCTTATATCCTAAGCTTTAATTACTGTAGATTTTGTGGTAGAGGTGGCACATACACACAATTTTTGATAAGAAATCATAAAGTAGTCACATGGAGTGATATCCAGGAATCAGGGAGGCAATTTTTCCAAACTGTTATCCATATTCCCGGCTCTCTCGATACAGCGCTGAGGTTGGACACACTTCAGAAATTCACGAACGACGATATGGAAATTAGGTGGAGCACCGTCCTGTTGGAATAGAAAATTGTCACAATCTTCTAGCATTTATGGGAACAACCATTGCTGTGAAATATCCATGTCCAGTTACAGTGTTTTCTGTTAAGAAGAATGATCCGTAAACTTGATGTAATGAAACTACGCAGAAAACGTTTACTTCAGGTAAATCACACTCGCATTCCATGAATTCACGAGGATTCTGTGTTCCTACACTCAACAGTTATGTCTATGTGATTTCTGATCACACTGATTTTTTCAGATTTCTTATTAAAAGGCTCTCTCACACAGCTAAAATTGAGTTAAAATGTGGAAGTGTAGACGGCCTTGTACGCAGGGATTGGCGAGCAAAAGTGGCACAGATACAAAGCCTCTTGGCGCTAGTCCATCTGCAGAGCAGAGGACGGAATGGCGCTTCGAAATATGCATGATGAAGATATGCGACACTTTTACAAACATGGAGCGTGGTACTGACTACAGCCTATGTATCACATATTTTTATTGTCTGTGCTGTAGCCAAAATTCACTCAGTGGGGAGTTCGGCGTACGAAGATTCAAGTCGAAAGTAAAGGCAAATTTTGACTTTTTATTTCATGTCCAATTTTCCCTCTAAATCTATACTAATATACAGGATGAGTCACGTAACTTTAGCACCTCCTGTAACTTTTGAACGGTTGAAGATATTGAAATGCAGTTTTCACAGAAGTGCATGAGAAAATAGGGCTAACTGATACGTGTATTTATTTCTATTTTATCGCATGTATTTTACGAGATATTTGAGGTAACTTTGTTTTTTCAAATGGAACTATACATATTTTTTCAATCTATCACAAAGAAAGACGAATCCAATGATATACATATTGTCATATGTTAGATAAGAATTTTTTTGAAAAATTTTGATTATTTTGCAACCAGTTCTTAACAGATATTTTGAATGTAACAGACCGCCACAGAAGGTCACGCAGCGTTCCACCAGCAAGCGCGCGCTTGGGGAAGGGAAGGGGTCTTAGTATTTCAAGGTACAAAACATATCCGAAATATTCACAAAACTGTTGTAGTTTTTTCCCTGAACTCTGCCTTCCATCCTTCCCCATTTCTCGATTTTTTTAAGAAATGGAAGGATAAAAATGAGGATTTATCGTAAGTATGTATTGTAATAAAATTGTTTATTACTTCAACTCTAGTTAATGGGGTTTTATATCACAGGATATTAATGGGATCTTGAAACAAAACATAATAAGAATAAATACAGACTAAGAATAAGATAAAGAATATTGCATATTCTGAGCAAACAATAATAATAAGCGTAGAATAATAACACAGGGATAGAAACATCCATTAAGATAATAATTAATTACTAAAATAAAAATTTTCCCAAAATATAGTAAACAATAGTAAATAAAGGTAATCACTAGAGACGGACAAAACTGCATTCAGTCTCTCGTCCGACCTGGGAATCATTCTCGCTGGCCGAAGAAGGGACAAGGGTCGTGGAGGGGGAAGCGCCCAGCCAAGGCCAAGGGAGTGCACTGGCAAGGAGATGCTCCATCTCTGCGGGAGGCAACGAGACAACGAGATTCTCGTATCTCGTAGGGACAGAGTATTCTTCTAAGCAGTCCAAGCCGGCCGAAGCTCGGAAGAAAACTCATGATCGAAACTGCTTCGTATAGAGCAACGATTTCTTCCTAATTAATTGATTTAAAATAAAAACTCTAGCGTAATAATGAAACGTTTCCTTTTACTTTCATAATATTGAAGTATTGCTTATCGTCGTACACAAGAAAAGTAATAAATAAACAAATAAATTAATTAATAAAAAATAAAAGGAGATGGCTCACAGCAACAACTGTATTAAAGTGTATTCTTATTATTGTAAATGTTTTGTGTTACGGTGTTTACGTTTTACATACTTTGTATGTAAATGAAAACCTCACATAATTTAAACTTCGTAAAAATTGTATAATGAAATAATAATTATTGATTCCATTGAAGAGAACCGTTTCTTAGTGTCCTTCATCGAGCTATCTCCCATTTGACCTGAGAGATGACCTAAACCTATCTTCGTATTTCGCACGTGGAGAGGCTGTCAACGTAAGCGCCGCGTCATAGGCGTAGGACCGTTTCTTCCCTCCCCGGCCCCACCTACGGTGAACCGAGGAAGCTTGGACACCTCGATATGATAGGAGCGTTCAGAATATTTGGGATAGGTTTTGTATCTTGAAATACTAAGATCCCTTCCCTTCCCCGAGCGCGCGCTTGCTGGTGGAGCGGTGCGTGACCTTCTGTGGCGGTCTGTTACATTCAAAATATCCGTTAAGAACTGGTTGCAAAAGAATCAAAATTTCTCAAAAAAATCCTTATCTAACATATGACAATATGTATATTATTGGATTCGTCTTTTTAATAGACTCTTTATAATAGACTGAAAAAATATGTATAGTTCCATTTGAAAAAACAAAGTTACCTCAAATAACTCCTAAAACACAAATGATAAAATAGAAATATATACACGTATCAATTAGCCCAATTTCTGCATTTCAATATCTTCAACCGTTCAAAAGTTACAGGAGGTGCTAAAGTTACGTGACTTACCCTGTATAAAGACAGAAGTGCGTTGTCTTCCAGCGCGGTAATCTCTGAATCTACTGAACCAATGCTGATGAAACTTTTGTGCTAGCATCCTTTAAAGGCCTGGAGTACTATAGGCTATGATTTACAAACATAAACGGTAATATATTTTCAAAATAATTACTTTTCTGGACATTTTCACCTAGCCTTACATCACAGTTTCAAGAGTGCATCAATGTCAATAGTTTAGTTGCGCGCCACCAGAGGACGTCTGAGATCTACTACTGATTTCATCAATGTCCAGAATTATTGCGAAATTCATTAGAGTTTGAATAAGGTTATGTAATGTCCCTGTGTGAAAGAAAGCCGTAACTGAAGTGGTAAATAATGTCAATGTTCATGTATTGCTCTTTGTCCGTGTTATATACTAAGTGCCAAGAAATCATAGTGAGTTTGAAAGTGTTTAATAATTGAGGTAGGTTGAGAGAATAAAAAGTACAATAATATACAGTACAGAATATACAGTAATGTACAATGTGCAATATACACATATCGTATACAATATAAACTTCTTTTACAGAAATTTGTGACACCTGAATTGTTTGACTAAACGACTGTCACAATTGTCAAAACATATTACACATGCCAAGAGATGGGCAGTCTACTAAAATTTTGAATCGGTTACTCAGAGGGAAGATCGACTTGCTGAAGTACTTACTCACCCCATTGAAAACAATACTGCAAGAACGGGAGAAATGTGAATAATTCTCTAAGTAGTAGGGCAGCTGTTCATTAGCACTCTCAATTTGACTATTTACACAGTTTTTAACTTCAAAATGGTAAAATGGAAAATGTGTATATGTTTTCAGTCCATTCAGTAATTTTTTTCTTCAATATGCGAAGGCAGTTTGAACAGTGGTGTGTAATTTAGGAATGATCATTTACATATTAAGACTAATCTGTACAGTTGTTTGCCATATTATTTGCAGTTGTACTTTTTTCTTCTACATGCGAAGAAATTTAGTGCAGTGGTTGGTAATTAAGCAATTATCATTACAATATAAAGACTAATATGGGCAGTTGTTTTGCATGTCACTGGCTCGTAATGAATGAATGAATGAATTCATATATATTTTTCAATAAATAATTATAAAATATAATTTATCGAAAAATATTTTGTCTAAGCAAATCTAGGAGTCCACTGTTTCTATTTTTCAGTATTCATGTTCATATTGGTAAAATGGAAAATGTTTGTATGTTTTCAGCCCACCCAGTAAAAGTTTTTCTTCAATAACTTCATTTACATATTAAGACTAATCCGCGCTATTGTTTTGCATATCAATGGCTGACAATGAATGATTTCATCCATATTGTTCCATAAAATATAAGAAAAACTTAATTTATCTAAAAAAGTTTGTCTGAGCAAATAAATAAATCTGGGAGCTCTTGGTTTCTATTATTCAGCTCTCACGTTAAAATTGGTACAATGGAAAATGCTTATTTGTCTTCAGTCCATCCAGTAAAAGTTTTTCTTCAACAATTAAAGGAGTTTTGTACTGTGGTATGTATTTTCGGAATGACCATTTACATATTAAGACTAATCTGTAGAGTTGTTTGCATATCAATTGCTGTAGTACTTTTTTCTTCTATATGTGAAGAAGTTTAGTGCAGTGGATGATAACACTAGTTAACAAATTTAAACTTTTTTCTGCATCTGGCTTGTAAATGGGTGGATTTACCTAATTTTGGGGTGCTGATTACACTGGTCAAATCAGTTTTTCTCTATGACGTCACATTTCCTAGATACACAGCAGAATAAAAAGTGGTAATAGCGAAAATTAACACAATTTAGTCAAACAAAAATACATATTCAGAACGTTTGTAATCAATACTATTTTGTATGTATATATGGCCATGATGCCAATAAAAGGTCCAAGTTAGTTCAGAAGATATTCTTACCTTTAATCGTCTTTGGTTTTCGAAATATGCAACGACGGAGCTCTTCTTTTGTGTGCCGTTTCATCACTCTCCCTAACAAGACCCCAGCAGTAGTCACCCATCATCGAAGGGTTCCAATGGTCTTGGTAATGGTGTTCCATGGTAAGAATGTCTTGGTGAAAGCGTTCACCATGCTCATCACTTACGGCTCCCAAATTTTCCGGAAAGAAATCAAGGTGAGAATGTGAAAAGTGAATTTTAAGCGACATTCTACACCCTATGTTCTTATAGTTGTCCAACAGATCATTCACAATGGTAACATAGATTTTGTATTTCGTGTTACCCAAAAAGCCCTTCACAATTGCTTTAAAAGAAGACCAAGCAGCTAATTGGATATCTGTGAGTTTGGTATCAAAGGTTGGATCTTTCAGCAATTTTCGTATTTGTGGTCCAACAAATATACTCTCTTTCAGCTTCGCCTCACTTAATTTGGGAAACTTTTCTTTTAAATGATTGAAGGCCTCACTTCCTTTATCCAGAGCTTTTACAAAGTTTTTGATAAGGCTCAACTTGATATGACGGGGAGGCAAAATGATTTTATCGTGCTCAACCAATGGGGTGTTGTTGACATTTACGTTTCCAGGAACATATTATTTCCTTATAGGCCATTCCTTGACTGTATTTTGGTTCTTGGTGTCACGGCTGTCCCAAAAGCACAAAAAGCAGCAATATTTCGTGAATCCAGCCTGTAAACCTGTAAGGAGTGCAACAACTTTTAAATCGCAGCAAAGCTGCCATTCATGATCCTTATATTTGATTGCCTCTAGCAGCAAAGTCATGGTTCCGTAAGTTTCTTTCCTGTCTACTGCGTAAGCCAAAGGTACTGATGGGAAGGCATTGCCATTATGCAATAGTACTGCTTTCAAGCTGGTTTTACTGGAGTCAATAAATAGTCGCCACTCCTGTGGATTATATTGTACACCTAGCTGCATCATCACACCATTGACATCTCTACATACACACAATGAATTCTGCAAATCGAAATATTGAGCGAAGGAAGCACCTCTTGATCTGAAAACGGAAATTTTTGTCCCTGGAGCTAGAAGGTTCCGTTGTTGCAGTCTCGACCCCAAGAGTTCACCTTGCTGTTTTGAAAGAAACAGAAAAAGCTAATACTGAATAAGAAAAATAAAAAACCGTTAAAAACTCAAAAATGGTACGTGCTAGAACATTTTGAAAAATATATTCGGATTCTACACACCAAAATACATACTAGTTGATGTATCACATCCCAGATGCAAAATGGCTGTTGACCAGTGTAATTATAGAATGATCATTTATTTATTAAGATTAATATGTGCTTTAGTTTTGCTTATCAATTGTTCCCAATAATTGAATTCATCCACACTTTTCTATAAAAAATAGGCAGAAATTAATTTATCTAATAAAAAAGTTTGTCTGAGCAAATAAATAAATCTGGGACTTCTTGGTTTCTATTATTCAGCTCTCCTGCACAAATTGGAAAAATTGAACGTAATTTATGATTTTGTAAACCCAGTAAAAGTTTTTCTTCAATATGGGATGAATTTCTGTGCAGTGGTATGTAATTTAGGAATGACCATTTACATATTAAGACTAATCTGTAGAGTTGTTTGCATATAAATTGCTCCCAATGAATGAGTTCATTCATATATTTCTAAAAAAATAAGCAAAAATTAATTGGTCAAAAAATATTTTTGTCTAAGCAAATAATATCTGGGAGTCTTTGGTTTCTATTATTCATATTTCAGAATCCATAATCTCTATCACTTGAGATAAAATAATGATGTTAATAATGTTTTGTTATGTGGCTCAGTGCATTGTCAATATTATTTGCACATAATGTAATGTTGGTGGATCATTAGTTTTCTATTGTATCAGTCGTATGATGAATTGATTTACCTGAACAAATAAGTTTTACACTACGTGTTACTATCGCACAGGACATTAAACATATATATTTTTGTCATCTTTAGAATTATAAAAACTGGTAATAATGTTTCAGAATAGATACAAGTATTTTCATTTATTTTTATGATTATGAAGCATCAATTACGTTATGACATTATAACTATTACTCCCGATCTACCTACTACCGTACCCGTGCATGAACTTGCGCATGTTACACTCAGCTTAAAACAGTAAGTGCCTTCAAGGTCACGAGTTGACAGATCAATTTCAAAACTTTCTTTATGAATACAATAGAAGAAAAAATATTAAAATAGGATAAGTTTTACAACGTGGCAGTTTTGATAGTGTTGGAATGTATAAAACTCCACAAACATTTTATATGTGAGTACAAGTATTTTATTTTGTAGTTTAGATTTGTTTATTGCTTTTAGTTATAAAGTGAATGTTTAGAAGCTGGAATTTCAAATGAGAAAAATGTCATTATTTGTGGAAAAGTGAGCGAGGTAATCTGGCAATTTCCAAATCGGGGTCAAGAGAAGACAGCTATCGTGGCGTGGCCGGGCAGAGCATGGCAGGGAGTAGGGAGTAGGGCGGAGAAGGGATACAATGGAAGATATAGAGATAGGTGCCGCCGCAGGGCATGAAAAGATTAAATTCCGATTCCTGTATAATAATTCAGTGTAATAAATACCCGAGCAACGCCGGGTACTTCAGCTAGTATATCATAAAGACCAGGAAATAATTTATGTATGACATTAATTTAGACTGTAAATATAAAGTTAGTTCATTTAACATTTGTAAAAGTAACAAAATCGTAATATTATACATTGGAGAATTAAGTGTATTTGAATAGAGATCCTCCGAGCCCAAACCCCTAGTTACGTGCCTGCTCCTGTCTCCCCCATGTGTGCGCCCGAAGCTATCTGAACTCTCCTGCACACTCCGCATCCGCCCACTCAGCTTTCTCTTGTTAAGAATATATGTAAAGTAGAGGTAGGTAGCTGCAGAATCTGCTCATATACTGAGCAACTTGTTACACATACTACGAGCACTAAAATAATTCTTTAAAAAATCTCTTTAAATTCTTACTTTCTTTCAGATGACCCTGCTGGCGTCCTAAATGTTCTCACATATACATTCGCAAAATACAGGCAGGAAGCAGCATGAAGGCAGACTGCATTTAAATGACTTCTAAATGAGTAACAATGATATTAACTTAGAGTTCGTTTCATGTATATGTTGAATCCATTTGACGGTTGACTCAACTGACTAATCCAGAAATTGTCTTCAATTCAGCTGACTGCATATCGTTCATTTTCAATGTCGCATACGATGGCCTGTTATAAATGCAAACAGAATTGAAACGTTTTTTCTTCTTTTGCAATTAATGTAATTACGAAATCAACACATACATGTCTAAAATCGTATTCTTATTATTCATTTTTTGCAAAGAACATTCTTGTCATCATCACTCAGAAATGTTCTTCCGTTTCTGATGGACGACGGTATATCGGTAAGTAGGTAGGTACGTATAAAAGAAAGAAATAGGATGCGACGGGACCCCATGTTCAATTGGCAAAGAATTGGAAATATGAGCAAACTTTTTTCTATTTTAAAGATATCTGGAAATATTCTTGTGCATAAAAAAAGCATTGAAAACGTGCGTTAAATTTATATAAAGAGAAGCGTGCAACTGCTGAATAAAACGCCCGGATATTCATCTAAACCAGTCGAATTTACTATTACTAACTATACTAGGGATTTCAAGGTGATGTGTTTGTAATTATTAATATGTTACTAATGTCTGAATTTTACAACATAGACATTTGCATTTTAAATTGTAGAAATGATAAAAGAATCAAGCTGAGTCGTTCCAAATGTCTTTCCTTAATGATCATTAGACATCGGATGTTTAGGGAAATGCCTATTTTTTTCTAGAGAACTTATTCAAAGGCTGATAATATATGACCACGGATCATGACAAATGATGGCATATGACGAAGTTTTATAATGCTTATTTTTGCTTATTTTAGCATAAATGCCTATTTTTTGCATAAATACCTTTTTTAGGACTTTTTTGCCATTTATTTATTATATTTATATACAATGCTAAGATATCGGAAAATCGGCGATGGTCCAACGTGACCATTCATTACGAAATCTTCTATTCACGTCTTGAAATTTAAAATTACGAGTGAATTCCCGAAAGTATACCAACTGATTTTCTCCATTTCCTTATTTCATAAATACCAGCCATGATCTGAGAACATGGACGATACACCGAGAGAACCGAAATTTTAAGTGGAAATAACGATAAATTCCGAAAAGGTTTCAGTGGTGCTAGTGTTGGATTGCTAAAATATATGCCAGTCACATCGTTCAGATATCCTTCTCCGCATTCAAACTGATTTTGTCTCCCAGTCGTCTGAATTTGAAATTGTGATCCTTGAAAAGTTACTGGTAATATGTAAATATTACTGGTTAATGGAAACTATTAAGAATAAAATGTAGAAGAGTTGTAAATGTGTAAATCTAGTTTTACATTAAAATATACGAACTGGTTTTGTGCATTTAAGTTTACAAAATAATATAGACAAAAAATACATTTTTTCCATTTTATTGTGTATGACTCTCATGACAGTGCCTTTTTTCTCCTTATGCTTGACTTTTTCAGCGCCTTTTTAGGCGCCTAAAAGACGATTTTTTAGTGCCTAAACATCCGATGTCTAATGATCATACTCGCCCTCGCGTACGCGTGCGCATAGCATCGCCTCATGATCGAATCGGAGGCCAGACGCGCTTTGTGCGTGGCATTCGCATTCGGACACGTGAAACTATTATCTTATCACAACTAAACGTGACTTTATTGTATGTTAACGTCTGCAAGGTTGGAATGATAACACCTTACCACCAATCTGTTTTTACAGGGTATACATTCTTTTGGTTACAAATTATATTAAAATTAGAATATCACACCAAGATGTACTACATGACCTTTTTAAAGAACTTATTTTTTAGAAGAGATTTCATTTAATAAAAAAATTATCTGTCATCAATATCGTATTTTTGCAATATTAATTTTTTGCAACGTTCGAAAATGGGACCAACACCTATTTGTTTACCATTCTACATACGAGGGAAAACATTAAAGAAAAAATTTAATGCGGTTTTTTAGAAAATAATTGCTTAAAAATTGCCTTTATTTCACATAAAATTACCCCAAACTCACTCATATTTTCGAAAAATTGTACTAGACCTTATTTCAAGATCTGTCTTTGAAACAAAAAGAGTTTATTAAAAAATCTCTATCTTCAATGTTAGAGTTGTTAAAAGACGCCGAAAACAATTGTGAACATTTGTCATTTTCGAAAAATCAGGGATTTGGGATTTAAACGAACATGAGACCTACGTCGCTTTTACGGAGTTGTACACGCTACCTGAGGACAAAGTTTCATAAAAGAATTCGTAACCGTTTTTGAGAAAATGTTGAAAATGATTCATGCAAAGTACACCTCAAAATCAAAATATTCGTTTCAAACTCGCAGGGTCTTTAGTTCGTTCAGGTCGATCAGGGAATATCAATTTTTTAAAATCGTCTGAACGGTTTTAGGTGCTATCTCACCATAGAATCTCATGAATTATGCGAAAATTTACATTACTGCGATAGTAAACGCATGAATTCTGTTGCTGCTGCACGTTAGTACGATATTGTGGGGTGTTGCTTGCGATATATCTATATAAACAATATTTGTATACCGTGGTTCGAGAAAAATGGATGCAAATAATTCTCCTGAATCTAAAGGTACCTAAAGAAACGACGCTCGGGAGGAAATTGTCAGGATGACTTCCAGTGGCGACACCTTCACATCGTTAGAAAATATGATTACCGGGGTAGAGTTTCATTTGGTAGAATGTGAGAAAAATTAGTTTAATTTACGTAATATACATTTTTCTAATTGTATTATTAATAATATTACAATTAAGAATAATTATTTCCCAAACCAATGTGAATTACTTCTGAATTATTTGAATCTGATTTGTTTTGTACATCGCCATGTTTTTTTCCTAAACAAACATTTGATTTGCGATGAATTGATGGTTGTTTACGTTGCTAAGGATGTTAAAACCCGTTGCAAAGGATGTTAAATTTCTTAGCATACAGGTACCTACAAGTGCACTTAACAAACCTGCAGGGTTGAATGTTAACAGGGATTAAAGACGCATATGGCCGATAAAATCATTAACGTCTCTAGTTCAATATTGCGTTCTAAAAAAGTGAAGTTGTAGTACACTTAAATGAGTTTGAAGGCTTCACGAAAAGAGTCTAAAAGGTGTATGATACGAAGTGTTTTGCAAGATATGTTTGAGGAAAATGTTAACTTAGTCACGAGTCGTAATACCTTCTTGTCGACAGTGAATTACAGTGAGTCCGCAACCTTACTTCCTACATTTATCGGGATCTTATCGACGTGCTGTCTCAAGAAATCCCCTCTTCGAGGCCAGGCAAACTTTTTCCATTATTACAATTCGCAAACAATGCCTATTGTATCAACTAGTAATTCATTTTCGGGTCCAAAATACAATTTTATTTGCAGTTTCAGGGGACGATAATATGTCACATCGAATGTACATATAATAAATATGTAACAAGAAAATCACATTTAGGAATTTCTGTGTTCCCATGTTTCCGTGTTTCTGCAAATCATTTCTGTATGTTCTCATTCGTCAATCCATGCTTTGCCTATACGCCTACACGCTCCATAGTTAAATCAGAGAAGGAAATAGTATATCAAATAATAATTAACAAAAAGAACATAAAAAATAGACCATGAAATAACCACGAAATAGTTAGTATTTAGGGATTATGATGCACAAATTGTCACAATTAATTAAAAAAACTTTATCACCGACACATTATACAGTGCACATAAAGGTTATATACTAAAAGTAAAATAAAATTATTGATAGATTACTACCTGCAGGACTGAAGTTAATACTGTGTTAAAGTTATTAAATCGTGTGCCGGAAAACGGCAAATTTTCCACAGAAAGACTTTTATTGCTGAATCACTCTGCTAACGAAAGAGTGGATAAATCTTGTTCCTAAATACATAGTAAATTACTTCCTTTAACACGTAAAGTCAAAATTCATGTATTGTAGGTCCTTGATACCGGAAAGTCGATTGACGACAAAACGTCTGTCCGTATGTGGTCAATGCCAGCGCCTGACGGACGGGCGGAGTGATATTTGGCAGACTATTCAGGTGATTTTTCTCCAAGATTGATATTTTCGATGAATCTGAAGGAACTCGAGAGCCTGCGAGTTTGAAACATATTATGATTTTGGAAAATACTTAACATGAATCCTCAACGTTCAAAACAAAGCTCCATTTTTTTCTTTAAATGTTTTACTCTGATATAGCCAAAAGACGAGAAAAGAGATGGCATAGATCGCATTATGTTTGCTCTCCCAGAATTTTCGAAAACTGCAAAAGTTCAAAATTTTTTCGACGTCTTTTTTCAACCAGAATATTCAAGGCAGACATTTTTTCCTTAGTGCAATCTGTTCCTCAAAAACAGATCTTTAAATAAGTTCAAGCTCAATATTTCGGAAATATGAATAGTTTGGGGTAATTTTGCGGGAATTTTTGGATAATTTAAAAAGAGATGGGTTACAGCGCATATGTTCCCGCATTTTTGGAAATAATTTCGTTATACAGAAATATTGTAATTTCTGCAGTACTAAAATCTCGGTTATACAATTTGAAAAAGTCAAATTCAACCAGTTTAAATCAGGAATGATGGCTCAGGGCATGAACTGATGTCATTGCAGTCTCTCTGACCGGGAGGTCCTAGGTTCCAGTCCCGACGGTGGCAGGATTTTCGACACTAGCTTGTCAGCTAGTTCGAATTCAGTCGCTGTCTGGAGGAGAATTCTAGCGGCTGTGGTGTCTCCGATCCCACCAGGCGAATTCCGGAGCAGTACCCTAACAAACGGGCCACGGACCGCACGCGATCTTTCCTTCCTCCTTCTTGTTCTATTGAGGATACCCCCTCACACATACGCTTTCACTAACATGCACTACACTATCACACATGCCGGGATACCTGTCGGGAGCTTAGAGCTTGTCCTGGCTAGGGCGGTGCCCCGTTGGTGGGAGATACCTGTTTGAGGAAAACCCCGTTAGCCGACGGTAGGTCGGCGGCGAATATGGCCATCCAGCGGGGGAAGACCACTGCCACCTCTCGAGCAAAAACACGCACTACACTTACGGGACTAATAACCATAGTAGTTGAAGCACCTTGAATCAATAACAATCAATCAATTAAGCAGTACAAACGAAACGCCTGTGGTGCGTATCTGCGTTTATTTTGGTAGCCAGGAACAGTAGTTTATTTTTTACTTTTATTAATGAAACAAATATGACATAATAACAGCGACAATGAGAAGCATTCGAATATAATTTGAAACCGCTGATTTGCCATTTTGCGAACTAATAGTTCCTAAAACGAAGCGCGAGAAATTCGAGGTGACAATTTCGATTTTTTTTCAATTTTCGAAAATACAGAGAATGCATCGAAAATAGAACCAGCATCAATTTCTTTACCGTTATTTGCTACATACATAAAAATAATGGAGCTACAACAGCACGTACTTTCTTGCGATATTGTTAATGGCTATGTAATATTATAATATTGAAATTTCTGCCTTACACTTCAACTACCATTTTAAAAAAATTAAAAAAACGAAGCTTGAAAAAATACATTTTTAAATTCAAATGCTTAAACGAAAACAGCTTTCTGCCATTAAATTCATTGCATTCACTTCCTACATAAAAGTGCCAACGATGCCCGATGCGTATTTTAGCCGTAAGTAAAATTATTAGTTTGTATTCACGCGAACGAAAGGCAGACGTCATTATCGCCTACAGTTATCAGTGCGACGTTACAACAATGGGATCCAACAAGCAACAATTACCGCTAATTCGTATGGGATACACATTTTTCCAATTAGCATAGTTGATACCACTAGCAAATGGAAAAATAGATAGAAAAATATAATAATTAAATATATTTTTATATCCATCAAAATTACTCGCTTTTTACATGTATTACACATCATTCCTACATCTTATGACGTAAAGAGAAATCATTTCTTCGTTTTCACATTTAACTCAATTAAAGAACGCAATTTAAATTAGGTTTAAAATAATTTCTAAAAAAAATTTAAAAAATTTAACACAAGCCCGAAAGTAAGAAACAAACAAAGAAACTTGAAATAATATACAAATTCTAATTTACGTAGAATCCAACTGCCTAACTTTAACATTCATTTTACGTTCACGAAACCCAGTAAATTGGGAGCAGGCGACTACGTTTGTAGTCAAATTACACAAAGAATACTCATATTTGCAAAATATTCAACCTGGCTTTATTTGAAGATCATTAAGAAAAATATTGTATCTTCATAATTGGTTGCAGGAAGTCGCCGAAACAAATTTCGAACTTTTTCAATTTTCCAAAAATCAGGACTTTCAACCAATATCTGACTTGCATCATTCTCTTAAACATCCTTCAGACTATCTAACAATAAATTTTCATCAAAAACAATGGAGGCGTTTTTGAGAAAAAAAATTTCAAACAAATTAAAAAATTGCCTATATTTTACGCAAAATTACGCAAAAAATTCTCAAATTTTCGAAAAATGTATATGGCCTTATTTCAAAATCTACCTATAAGGAACAGATTTTATCAAGGAAAAATCACTATCTTTAATATTTTAGTTGAAGGAAGGCTCCGAAAAAATTTTGAATTTTTACAATTTTCTAAGAATCTGAATCTTCAACGAACATGGGACATGTGCCATTCTTTTAAACGTTCTTTGCACTATCCAACAATAACAATTAATCAAAAACGACGGAGACATTTTTTCTAATTTTTGAAAATGCCTCAGGGTCTTCATGTAAAGAATATCCCAAAACTAAAATATCGGTATTAAAAAAAAGGGACCCTGAGATTAGTCAGATTGATTGGGGAAAATCAGTTTTGGAGAAAATCGGCTGAACGGTTTAGCCGCTACCGTTGTTCGCAAATAGTCAGACGGACAGACGTTTGGCTTTCAATCGACTTTTCGGTATCAAGGACCCAATCAAAACTAGGATTCTGGCTACACAACGTGTTAGAAGATGTTTTTCTAAATTTAGCAACTGGTTTTATCCACTTCTTTGTTGCTAGGGCCTTGTAATAACTTTTTTCTTGAGATAATTCCCTGTTTTTTTCGCGCAGCACTACATAACTTTTTCTCCACCGCATTTGCGGTAACGAGAAAGTAAAAATTAAAAACAAATTAGAGCCTTTTCTGAGAAAATCATTGTTTAAAATTTAAAAATCGATTATGTTTGACATAAAATTACACAAAAAATATATTTTCGAAAAACTGAACGTGACGTCCTTTGATGATTTGATGATTTGATTCTGTTTATAACGAACACATTTCACTAAGAAAAAAATATATTCATAATTGTAGTTGTATGCCGAAAAAAACTGCAATTTTCGAAAATGGCAATAGAAATTTTGCAATTTTTGAAAAATCAGGAATTTCAAAGAAATTGAGCTTTGCACCATTCTCTTAAGCGTCGTAATCGAGGTCAAAATTTAATCCGAAAGTGTGGACCTATTATTTTGAAAATTTTGAGAATGTCCCACGGGCTTCCTGTAAAGTATCCCCAAAATTAAAACATCGGTTTAAAATTCAAGGCGCCTCCACATCCGCTTGATCTATTGGGGAATGTCAATTTTGGTGAAAATCCTACTTACAGCTACTTACTACTTTAGACCCTAGCGTTATTCACAGACAAGACAGACAGACAGACAAACAAACAGACAGTTGAAAAACATGGATACATGGTAATTTGTACCTTATTTTCTTGCTGCGTGCTTCCCAGTGCTTTATTTTGGGAGCGTAAAGCGGCTCAGAGAATTTCGAACCCTTTGCCAGAACATGGTTCTTTCCGACAATATCACAAAGGGTGACAGTAGGCGGCTTAATTCTGGAAACGGAAATCTCTGGTCGCCGTGCGGTAACACAGCGTTCATTCGCATTCTGAAGTTCTTGTAGTGGAATGTTATTACGTGTTAGAGTAGTAGACGTGTGCGAACTCTAAAACGTGTGCAAAATCAAAGAAACATAAAATTCTGATATGAAAGTATGTGAAACTGTTGAATATTATTCATCAATTCCTGTCCTCATCACAGCAGTTTCCTAGAGCGGTTGGCGGTTAAGTTGGCGGAGAAGTTGAAGCAATTCAGGCATATTGGATACGTGAAGGTAAAGTCTGATTAATATTAATTGGTATTATTTATTTAGTATTATTTGCATTATTAATATTATTTTCATGAAGTGTGAAATTTTTTAATATCCACCTATTGATTGATAGGTGCTGCAGATTGCAAGTGACTGTTTATATTATAACAAAGTACCAACAAATTAAAAGAAAAAACTGAAGTTTAAAATGAGTGTTATATGGGAAGTGCAAAGAAAATATCTGTCACCCTCGAAATATTCCAGTATTTTGTAAAGGCGTTATTGAAGGTATAATAATATTATTTGCCAGCTATTACGTTTTTAGATAGTCTATTCTGCAAAATTATAATCAACCCTCCAATTCATACTAAGGTAAGTTGGAGTTGTATCACTATTACACACTAAATTAAAAGTAATGTTTCTTTAAATAAATTATTACTATCGATAGAACATTTGAAAAAACGTATTTACATTACAACTTTTAAAATATATGTTAAATTGGCAATTGGTCTGTTTTAAGTAACAGTAAAATTGCATTAAAGAAAACATTGTCAAAATGGATATTGTTAAAAAGAGAATGATTTGTATCCTTACGAACCAAATAGTTTTTCTGATTTATTACTTTCTACAATGACCAAAGAACAATGCTAGGTATCATTATATAATTATAATATTACGATCTAGTAATAATACTCCTAAAAGTTTTGTTTTACATTAAATAAATTTTCTTTCTCATTTTGTTATTTTATTGTGCATGTATATTTCTCTTTTTTGTACTTCGTTCCTATCAAATCATCAATCCTAAGCAAATCCATTGCATATGTCAGTTCTTTTTAATGATATTTGTGTAACTGTGTAGAAAGGCAATGTTGAATAAATATTATTTATTAACAACGAAATTATTTCTTTCAGGGAAATTATGAAAATAAATCCAATAGATGGAAACAAAGGGCAACAAAAAGGAGGCAAAAATTTGATTTTGCAGTATTTAAATTGGTCAAAAATATGAATAAAATACAATGAAGTGTGCACTGTAATATAAGTTATGATTACTCGTATTTTTCATTTCTCAAGTGCTGATAGTTGGGTATTTTTGTATAAAATAAATTTTTGCTTATTAATAAAAGGAAAATATTTATTCGTTCTTTCATATTCAATAAATAAATAATATAAATAAATTCTTTGTAAAATAATTTCAATAATATTTATTAATTTTCAATATTATTATTTATTCGCCAAGGGCATTATAAACGTTCTAATGATATTAATAACAAAAAATCTGAGGGATTTTTGTTGCTCGTGATCTTTACAACAAGCTAACACATGTAGCACCCAGATTTTATTTTTACCTAATTTTCATGATTAAGGATAACTGGTGCATTAATTAACTACATGTTAACTTGACTCCATTTGTCCTCCAAATGACAATTCATCATTTCATTATTTCACAGGAAAGATACAAAATTCGTAAATATGTAACATCGTTCATCTGTTCTGGTTGTCATGTGTTAGAAGTAGAAGAATTTGCACTTTAAGGTGAAGTGATAGCACATTCAAAACAGCAAAAATTAAGCCACTTTTTAAAAAAGGGAAGAAAAATGAAATTCAAAATTATCAGCCGATTTCTCTCGTGTCAGTTTTCTCAAAAACATTAGAGAGGTTTTTCTACATTCGAACGGAAGGAAAAACGAAGCGTTTTCAGACTCGCAACACGGTTTTAGAAAATCAAAATCTACGGAAACTGCCGTTTTTTCTTTTCTCAAAGATGTTGCTTCATCAATGGACCAAAATGAAGCACTCATTGGAATACTTTAAGATCTTTCGAAAGCTTTTGACGTTATTGACCATAACATCTTGCTCTCAAACTTACCTTCATATGGAATGTGTGGTATTGCCCTAGATTGGATTACCTTGTACCGTAAACATCGATCTCAAAGAGTAGAAATACCGTAATGGCATGAAAGGACATTACTTATCTTTCCAATTCTTTGCCAATTGTCACGGGGTCCCGCAAGGTTCGATCCTTGGTCCAGTCCTCTTCCTGTTATATGTAAACGATATGCCCTCCTTTATTAAAAACGGAAGAACAGTTCTGTTTGCCTATGACACGAATTTTTTTGTAAAAAAGAAACTGTAGATAGTACAATTTCGGAAGTTTCAAATTGGTTTTGTAATAACAAATTAATAGTTAACGAAAGAAAAACGGTTTCAATGCATTTTTGCATTTCAAATCGGCAATCGCATGCTCCATTGAAAATGAAAAATATGCAATTAGCTGATGTTAAGTTAACAAAATTTCTAGGTCACTCAATTCAGTCAAACATCAAATTAATTGTACATATATCAGAATTAAACACTAAATTAAGTTGATTATTTTAAGCATTCAGAATTCTTTCAAATTCTGTCAGCCTTCATGCAGCTCGTTGCGTGTATTTTGTAAATGTTCATTCCCACCTGAGATATGGCATAATATTCTGGTGAAGCTCATCCTTTAGTACCCAGACCTATAGACAAAAGTACCTTTACACAAAAGAAAATTTTTCGAATAATGAAAAAATGCCATCCACGAATAATGAAAAAATGCCTGCAAGCCTCTCTTCATTGAGCTTGGAATCTTACCATTGCCTTGTCTATTTATCAACGAATCTGTAATATTTGTCAAAACTGACTTACTTAACGGTGGGAACATATTTTCATGCAATACTGATATTTATAATTACAATACACGCCGCAGAAATCACATTCATCAAGTATCAGTATCAGCAACTCACTACAAGAAATCCACATAAAATACATGTACGTTATTTTACAACGCATTGCCAGATGACATTAAACAATTAAAGTCGGTACACTGACGTTGAGTTGAAACGGTAAGTTGAATCTTTACTGCTGCAAAACTGTTCCTATACAATTAGAGACTATACTGATCATCAAAAAGAAAAATAATGTTTATTTTAACAAAACAATGTTATATAATAGATTAGTTAAAATTTGTATTGTATAATTTCTTTAAAAAAGTCTTAATATTCCTGTAATAAGTAATGTACTTCAGTTTCCGTGTCAATGACTCTTATCTCGATCAGGTTTTTCTCCAGTTTCCCTGATCCATTGAGAAAATGCTGAGATGGCCCCATGTTTTGCTTGTGGACTTAAACGTAGCTGCACTATGCGCACGTTTTGTTGAAGTCTCCTTTTGCTTCTAGTGGTAGTAGTACAGCCGAGGGTGAGTTACTATATGTTTAGCAATACAGGAAAATCAAATATGCAGTTCCTTTATCGTTACAAATAAGTTTTCTATAATTCGGCAACGAAAATGTCTAGTTTTTTAAATAATAATCTCCCGCTCTTCTAAATTTTACATACAAAGTACATGAAAAAAATTTCATGAACGGACACTAAATTTAATGTACACGTACAGTAAATTTAATGTACACGCACAGTATATTTAATGTACAATTTTGCAGTAAATTTAATTTACATGTGAGCATTAAACTTAATTGTACACGTACACTAAATAAAATGCTCGTAAGCATTGCGAATAAAAATATGTTTAGGAGTGGGGGCAGAAACACGCGATCCGTTTATCATCAGTCGGCGTCACACACTTGACGTCTTAGTGAATCCAACAGAGCAATATCGTAAATATTTCTTCCTGTGTAGTGTTTCACATCCTGCGTAACTCTCAGTTACTGGATAAAACAGCTTCAGATTAAGTCTTAAAAACCAATTCCAGCAGTTTCACAATAGCACATTGTATCTCTCATCTGATACTTCAACACCTGCGTAAAAGTCTGAAATAACATTATCAGATGTCAAGATAAAGACAGATGCTTATCAATTTGGCAATGCCATGATCAACAGTCCTCGATGCACAGAGATGAAGAAAGCGAGAATGCGATCCTTTATATCTAAGGATAAATTAGTTAAGCGACATTTAAGTTTCCCGTTGCTTCGATATCGAGATTCCTATGCGAACATCACATTTGTCTGAAGAAATAGTCAAGGAACTTCTAGAGTGAGTTAAGTGGCATACGTTTCGTCCCCATAAGCTAATTCTAGTCTATAGCATAAACGAAGCAACGCAAAAATTGGGGAAAAAAATACGCCTGAAACATAGCCTGAAACATTTCACTAATCTATTCCAGCAACCATTGATCAGTATGTTTCTAAAATGAATAAAATTGAACTCGGCATCCGTCATTTTCTTTTCTAGAAAATGTTCATTTTGTTCCCCATTGTCCTAATTTCACCTGGCACATTTGATCGTGAGTGAAAATGGGTATAAAAGTAGTTCTTATACCAACACACGATTCGTTTTAACAAAACTACACATAGGTGGTTGGAAGGCGTGATTAAAGGAAACGAAAACTAGCGCTGCTGAAACACCTCATAGTACTGGCATTATTTGTAACTTTTACAGTTTTCGAAAATTCAGTCTTCAACGAAATTGAGACCTGCGTCATTTTTTGATCGTCCTTCACTCCACCCAAAATTAAGAAAAAATGGAAAAGATTTGAGAAAAATTTTCAAGCAAAAGTTACTCAAAACTTACTCGTTTAAAAAAAATTATTCATGATCTTATTTCAAGATATGTCTTTAAAGAACAGATTTCATTTTTGAACTCCTACAATTTTAAAAAATTCGGAAAGAATAACGGATATGAAATCTGTACCAATGTTCTAAGCGTTCTATGCGCTATTTGAGGGAAAATTTAACAAAGAAATTGGAGTTTTTGAGAAAATTTTAATTTGATTTATTTCGTCAAAGAACAGTAAAAACTGCATGTGACGTAAACGGGAGAAGTACCGAGGAAAATGCTGTTACGGCATCATATAATGTACCCCAAAATCAAACATTCATGTCCAATTCGCAGAGCCTCGAATTCGGCCAAATCGATAGGGGAATATCAATTTTGGAGAAAATAGTAGGAACAGTTTAGACCAGGGCTATGCAACTTCCAAGGCCTCAAGTGCCACATCTAAAATCTTTAATATGATTCCGGGCCATATTTTCATTACTCGGGCGATCCACACATGACTCCGTATTGTTGATACCGGCAGTTTGCCCGAATAGTCTGAAATACGTAGGGGGGTGGAACTATGCATGATATGCATGGCTATACAATGCATAACGCAGTTAATCATATTGGGATGAGTTTGAATTTCTGAATTGACAAGAAAAAATCCTTAAATCGAAAATTAATCTATTTTTCTATCTAATGAGGTGTTGATTCCGACAGTGTGCTTGCGCAATGTTCTCGTCCGACATGGCCGAAAGGGCCTTAAACTTTTGTCTAATAATCTTTCGCGGGCCACAATTAACGGCGCCACGGGCCGCATGCCACCAGAGGGCCGCCAGTTGGACAACCCTGCTTTTTTTGTTTTTGTTTTTTTTTACATTTGTTGCGTCGACTCACACCACAACACGTCTCCTAACTCAATTCTTGGGTGTTGAGCGCTATTGGAGTAATCCTCCGTTACTGTAGATATTTATATATTTCTGTCCGTCACGTCTCGTCGCAGTCTTGTCAAGATGACCGCCAGGTAGCATCTCCGCGTACGCGCCTCCCACCACGCGCTCCTGCTTCACTACCCAGCGGCCAGAATTGGGAAGGAATAAGAATAGGGGTAGGATTTAGCACACTTCACAGGGGAGTAACTAGCCCTTCTGAAGCAGCCAAACTCGTTTTTTGGAACAAATTTCACATGAGATTCGACGGGAATCGACCCCGGATCTCCTAGATGAAAGGCGTGCGACTTTGCTCTGCGCCACGAGATGTAGACACTAGCGTTGACTACACGCGAAGGAACGGTCAGAGAGACTTTTGTTATCAAACAATTTTGCTTTCTCGCCTTATTAAGTACTTACATTGTAGAGGGAAGCCTCAAGTAGATCCTAGGCCGGTCTCGCCCTTTTTTCAGTGCTGCGATTTATTAAAAATTTACTCTCATCCCCATTAAAATGTACGCTTCACACGTTGCAACTGCATGGCAGAAATGCATGCATTCACAGATACCTAGTTTCCGTGCAACAATGAGTTCCAAAGCGACATGTGGTTTTCAAGTATCATCCAGCAAAGAGGGGACGATGCGGACCACAGAGAGCGGCATAGTACCGCCGATCGAACTTTCGATAGAATTCCAGAATACAGGATTTTGAATTCAGTACCACACGTATATGATAAGTTAATAAATATTTTTGGACAAATACAATGCGTTGCTCAGGGCGCGAAACAAGGCGTGAGTAGGTTTTCTTCGCCATCTTTTAGGGGTGTGGATAATCGTATTGAAATGATGGTTACGGTACTTGGAGTTCACAATATTCAATTCTGACTGTGGCTTACGTTATCATCCTTTGTTGCTAAAATGATTATGGTGAAAGACACGCAAACTTTCGCTGTAGAACTGTGCCCAGAAATATACTTCAATTCGTATGAATTCCTCTAGTATTTTCAAAAGTTGTCAACCAGTCATTTACTAAACAATTGTTGGTTGGTTGTTAGTGATTCCGGGCGCGTCAACAGCTTCGGTAATTAGTCCCGTAAGAGTAGTGCATGTTTTTTCCTCGGGAGATGGTGGTGATCTCCCCCCCTGGATGGCGAGATCCGTCGGCTAGCTAGCGTCGGCTCTCCCCCTAACCAGGACTCTTCCACCAGCGGGGCACCGCCCCAGCCGGGACAAGCTCTAAGCTCCCGACCGGCCTCCCAGAATATGTGGTAGTGTAGTGCATGTTAGTGTAAGGGGAGAGGATAGGACAAGAAAGAGGTAGGAAAGATCGCTTGCGGTCCGTGGCCCGTTTGTTAGGGTACTGCTCCGGCATTCGCCATGTGTTGATCGGAACCACGGAAAACTACCGATCAGAGCAGCCGACCGCTAGAATTCTCCTCCAGACAGCGACTGAATTATTCTAGAAATTGAGATTTTGACCAATAGCATTTGAAATTCTGATCACGTGAAGGAGCGATGTGCGAAGTTAGAAAAGAGAGTGGGGATGCGAAGCAGGAAGCTCGAGAGAAAAGGATTTTTCTCGGAAGACAAATAGAAGGCAAGAGAACGGCATAGCAAACAGGCTGATGTGTTGAGGAGAGGTAGTTGGAGCCAGCGATTAGTGTTGGCCGACCAACGGAGTGCAGGCCGTCCCGTTTGAAATCACAAACTGGAATTTATTCCGTTTCAACGGGCCGGCGTAGATCCGTAAGGATCGATAGTACAGCCGAGTTATCGAGGCTGACCTGATACCGATTGGGGTGGCGTTTGACGGCCCTTTCCGCTATCCACCGATCGCGAGCTATCAAAGCTGACTTGGTACGGTCGGGTTGGCGTTTGACGGCCCCCTCCGATACCCACCGATCGGGGCTCATTTCAACCACTTCCTGACTACGAGCGTCGGATCTGCGAAGTACTGGAACAGGAAGGAACGGTGGCGCCGAATGAACTGCTGCTTCCGGCTGGCTGCGCCTTGCTGCAACGCGGTTCGCGACAGCGTTTGATTTGAGGGCGACCACTGGTGTGCAATCATCTAAAGAGGTAGAATTAACGACCATTATTTTGTATTTATTTTAAAGACATTAAAAAAAAGTCATCTATTGTAAAAGTAATATTAGAATTTAATTTAAGAAACCTTCAGATCAAAATGTATTTTAACAAGCAATAAACGTGTCCTCGCCATTCAAGCGATTAACACTTAAAAAGGAATATGACTTCGTAGTTATAACTTAGTAGTAGTAGTGGACCCAGTGCATGCCCTCATTCACAGAGTGCTCACCCCTGAGGTGCTCATATGCCGATGCCAGGTGTCAGGTAAGTGCCCGTTTGGCGCCCTTTATTTATAAATTTAACGCGCACACCTGTCATCTGATTACCGACACACTTCGGTGTGACGGTGTCCCCCCCCCCCCCTTTGCGTGGTATCCAGACCGTGTACTACGCGCATTGCTCACATGCGTGTATTGACGTATGTGGCAGGTCGGGTTCATCACAATATGAAATATTAACTTACGGTAACCACTGTTAGAACCAAACGAATGCTGATTGTACTTCAACGAGCAGTCGATGTTATCATATGATAACATCATTCGCACGGGATGTTCTCGCTGCCCTGGTATTTGCTACATCATTCCCTGTATTTCGCTCATGCATAGGCGGTCACCACACGCGAACTAAGGGGTCTCCATCGTTCTTCGGCAACCGGAGCACTGTGCCTTAGGCAGTCAGGCTGGCCACTCACCCTGGGCACTCAGGCTTTGGGGCAACATTTTTTTGGGCAATAGTTTTTTAACTTTGTTTTCAGTTAAACTTAATTTTAAATTACTTAACTGTGGGGAACATATTTTAATACAATACTGAATTTATAATCAGCATGAGGAGAGAGGGAAAAGTCAAAAATGCAATTATTTTTTTTATTTTGGAAAGTTGTTCTTTAAGGCAAGTCAAATTGTACTGTGAAGAAAGGCATCACATCCTAACAGAGTGAAATAAGAGTGAATTCCTACACAAAAATCGGACGGAATATCATAAAATGTGTGAGTATTGTTTAGTTTCCTTCGCCCTCAAACTTTACAAAAAAAGACTTGTTCCCTTTCTCCTCAGCCCGATTCAATCACAACACTCGTTGTAGAAATAACATTGATCGGGTGTCAGTGTCAAGAGCTCAATACAAGAAATCCACGTACAATATATGTATGTTATTTTACAACACACTGCCAGTTGATTCTTCAACTATTCAAATCGATACACCAGTTTAAGTGCCATGTAAAATCTTTTCTGTCGCACAACTGTTTCTATACATATAGAGACTATGCTGACCATCAAAATAGAAAACAATCTATTTTTAAAAAAATTATTTAACGTCAAAAACATTTAAAAACTGTTTGAGGCATGCATGAGGAGAGGTGTATGTGCACCTTTTCTGAAATTCTGGGATCCCTACCCTAACCCATACAGAAGTTGAATTCTGAATACAGATGAAATGAACATTCTTGGCAAGAATTGATAAGAAAAATTCGCTCCAGTGTAGGAAAAACTATTTGCAAAGGCAAATCCGCAACAGAGTTTGGCTACTATCCCTCTTCGTGCCTTTCGTGAAGAAATCGTGGACTTCTTGCGGTGAGAACATGGAGAACAATAATTTGAATAAACATATTATCAACAGAACTCTAAAAGACGTGCACAGATAGTGAAGTTACGTAGGTTATATAATGTTATATAATACATTAAGTAATAATTCTACATACAGTAAAATCTGTCTAAAACGGAACTTGCACAAGCCTGAAATCTGCCTAACCGGAAAGTTTCTCCGACCCGTCAAGTTAAATGGTATTTTACACAGCTTAAACGGAATCTGTCCAACGCGGAAACGGAACATTTTTCTCTGCCCTGCAGGGGGAAAACCTTCATAAAACGGAATTTCTGTGGAATTTAATGCAGTTGGCAGAGAGATACGAGAAACTGTTAATGGAATAAATGCATCTGCAAATCTGTTTTAATATCTCTGTCCACTTGAGGAGTTCCAGTCGCGGAAGCCGCACATCGAAGGAAAGGGGCTTCAGCTGTGAACGGAGAATTCGACCCTGCGGTCATTTGTCCCTCAAGGTGTAACCATAGGGGAATTGCCTCTCTCCCAACTGTCTGAGCGTGGGAAGGTGAACGAGCCTGGCTTGTATTCACGCTTCTCTTGGCGCCGCTTTGACAATCGTAACCCCTTAACAAGAGCCGCGTTGGTCAAGGTCATGTGAGGGTATCAGAAAGACCAAGAGACGCGTTGTGCGCTGTGTGACGCGTTATGTGCTGAAAGAGTCTGCGAGAAATCCGGGTGCAGCCACTAGTCAGTGAGGCGGTGTGTATTTATGAGTTTCACAACCAGTTTGGCAATGGTTGAAAAGTATATAAAATTCTAAATATTAAAAGGGTACCCCCAGCTAAGATGATAAAAGTTTCCCAAAACCAAATTCCATCTGAGTGGTTACATTATAATTCGAACATAAAAATAATATTTTTGGAAGGTTTCTTAGCACCTGCCCAACCACCCACACCCCTCTAGAGCAGACAACTAGAGCTGTATTTGAATTTGGGACTGAAAAAATATCAAAAAATATTTTTCTAATAGTGTAAATTGTCTTCTTATTTATCATATTTTTTTCAGTTAGATAAAATAGGATTAAGTTGCCGAAAAAATTAAAATAAAAAAACACGTTTTGTGCTCTAGAGGGGTGTGGTGGGTGGAAAGAGAGCTAGGAAACCTTTCAAAAATATTACTTTTATGTTAGAATGATAATGTAACCACTGATACGTCATTTGGTTTAGGGGAACTTTTTACCTTCTTATCCGGGGTACCCTATGTCAACTTCAGAAACCAATTGAAAACGTGTTAGTAAGAGAGAAAACCTAAAAGCAACAACTCTAGATCAATGTTGGATAAAATAACATTATTTTTGTGAACAAGTTGTGAAATTTTTCCTTTTAATTATCTGAAGTAATTATGTTTAATATACATTTATTGGTGATTTCTTCCATAAATAAGTTATGTTAATACATTTTTATTATTATATTAGTCATGTTACTAGTTACAGGACGGAAATATCAATACAAGTGTCATAAGTGGACAACCCTGCATAAAACGGAAATCTCCCTAAACCGGAATAATTTGTTGTCCTGATTGATTCTGGTTTAGACAGATTTTACTCTAATATATTAGTTGACATCTATACTGTATATTCAAATAATACTTAATGCGCCTCTAACAATAAACGTACACCAGCTTCTGGGTCAATGACCCCCAACTCGATCAAGTTTTTGTTCAGTTTCCCTGATCTATTGATTGCCCTTTGATTTGAACATGCACCTGTATTGTAAGTGTACTGGTGGCTTTATGACGTGCACGTTTAGAGCTCTCATTTTGGCAGTTGCGGCAGGAGTAGGGCCAGGTGTATATATGGTCATAAACGTAGGTGTTCTATAACTCGGGAGCGAAAATGTCTAGTTTTCAAATGTTGCTAGCACTTTAATATTTTGAATAATTAACGTGATTCTTTGAATTAAACACGTTTATTCAGTAGTTTTAGCTGATAACTATATTAGAATATTTCTCTTCAGTGATTATTTCAACTAATCTCCTAGCGTGAAAAATTAGACACCTCGACTTATTTCATTTAGATCAGTGATTTCAAATTATTGATACAAGGTGAATAACCAGACAACTTGTCTTATCTTGTAAGGGTTTTTGATTTTAAGAAATTTACGTGATGTTCGTAAATACACATGTCTATTACTCATCAACTACGAGGAATTGAACATATCTGGTTTTTCACAAATGTAGAGAATATTTCAGAAAATTCAGGAGTACAATTATCTCATTTTCAACAAAATGGCAATCTATCAATCTCTCTCTCTCTCTCTCTCTCTCTCTCTCTCTCTCTCTCTCTCTCTCTCTCTCTCTCTCTGTGCGTGTGTGTTTTTCTTTTAGGTCCCCATTTAGATAAACAGTCGATACATCCATTTGTGCACGTTTCATCTTCTCACAGGCAGCAACACTGAGCTATGTTCTGATTGTAGAGGTTCTTGCATCTGTGCTAAATGTTTGATCATAAACAACGCCTATCTCTGGTGAGAAAACTTTAATTACTACTCTGGCTTTTCTCGATGAGCATCTATTTCTTGATTCATTGCTTTTTTCCAATCTCCCAATTGATCTGAATGTATGTAATATATCTGGAGTAGGTATCTGGTTTCTTATATGATGTTGAGGCTATTACATAATCTTCTAATCTTGAAATCTTTGAGGACATTTTAGTACGGAACAATCACGCAGTTGAGGTCCTTGAATTTCTTGATTCATGTTTCCAGAATATCTTCCATGCTCCATAACGTCTTTAGAATATTCTAGCACATTTTCGTGAGCTTTTTAAAATTCCTCTTCTCTATTTTCAACTGTTGAATCTTGCTTTTCGGGATCATTAATATCCATAGGAATTGACACAGTTGTTCTTTCAATGTGTTTTTTCTTCACGATGACATAACGCGATCTAATTAATTTGTTTTCATCTTCATTCCAGATGCTATAACCTTCATTATTGTCATTGCCAATTAAGATTCCATTAACTGCTTTGGAATCCATCTTCTTTGTTCTTTTTTATTTGTTTTTTTAAAGTCGCTCATCAAAAACTGAGTCATAAGCGACCACGAGTATCAATTTCCAGAATTTTTCAGAGTTTACACAAGTTTTACAATTACTTCATTACACAATAATATACAGTTCATACAAACATGAAATTGTGATAGTCAATTTTTTGGGTATTTACATTATTGGTATGGATACGCATATTTATTTATTTACATTACAATACCTTTGATATCCATAACACGTTTGAAGGGTTGTACTGGGAGAGATATAGGTAAAGTATGGATTTATATTAAGGTGTCAATTATTGAGATTTTTGTTGTAAGACTTTTATACATTCTTCTGGGAAGGAGAAGGAATTAATTAAAGAATCTTTTAAGTTTCAGGACTGTTTTATACGAGCTATTTCAGGGCACTTTAGAATAATATGGGATGTAGATACTTGGGCTCCACATAGGACTGGGTAATGGGTCAGTTTTTTTATTAGGTGAATGTGGGAGAGATTAAAGTGGCTAATACGTAGTCTGATAATTTGGTTTTGTTGAAACCTAAAGAGTTGGAGGTTAGGGAGAGCGGGTTCGATAACGGATTTCCTTACGAGGTGAAGTTTGGAGAAGGTGGTCAACCATTTTTCATTCCACTGTTTCATAACCATATTGTTAAAGTATAATTTGATATCGGTGAGAACTCCCTTCACACTGTTGTCCGTTGTTGGTTCTTTCTTGTTGTGAGCGTAACAGGTAGAACATTTAGGAGGTGTTTTATACCAGGTTTCTTCTTGTACCAAAGTTCATGACATGAGACTTCTAAGGATCACTAGAAACTCCTGTGCGATTCAAAATACATGATGCTGTATTAATCATTTCAGCCTGAAGCGACTGAGGAATTTGACGAAGCGTGTACTTCATTGCTTTAGCCATTTCTACAACTGTGCGATTTTCCCTTACACTGCAACCATTTTGTTCGGAGTGTAAGGCATTGTGAAACGGTGAATTACACCTTCCTTATCAAGAATTTCTTTAATAGCCATACTATCAAATTCTTCTCCATTGTCACTCAAAATTTCCGTAATTGTGTGTCCACCTGCGTAGCCAGCAACTGTGTGTACAGCTCTAGAAAGCATGATCTTCACGTGCCTCTTATTTTGGTGACCAAACCTTCCATGATAGAACTGAAGCACATTTTTTGACTCGCTAGATTTACCTCACACTTACCTTACTTTACGTCACAGCTGTAAGAATCATATTTGAATCATTTTCATTCAATGAATTAAAAGGTTATAATTTCTTAAAATAATAATTTCTTAAAATAATAAATTTTTCTTTGTTTATTTTTGGTGGTCTTCCATATTCAATCCATTTTCGATTTAGAAACTATATTGTTAATTTTTTCGCAAAAGTCACATATTAGTTTCTTTTTCTGATTAAAATACTGCTTTTTGAAATTGACTGCAAGCACTTGTTGCTGGATAACGCTTTTTCACAGGCACATAATTGGTTTGTTAGATTATTCACTATCCTGTGATTTTTTTGACATAAGTATCCAACTAGATATAAATAGGAAATATTTCTCTGGCAATGTGCCCAAAATTTTGCAGATCAAAAATAAAACAGGTAATTCTGAATTAGTCTCAGTACCTTTAGGCATTTCTTCCCTCAACTGAGACCACAAGTTCTTTAGTTTGGATATATGTGTCGCTGTATCATCAGAAGTATTTTTCTTGAACCTAAAGAATTGCAAACACAGATCGTATACTTTGTCTTTTGGAACACCGTCAAACAGTTTATGAATCTCTAACCAAACTTCTTGTGTAGAGTTTAGACGCGTTATTTTCTATAGAGTATTTTCAGACAAATTTATTGTTAACAAAACCATTTCAATACTGTCTGCCTTGAGAAATTTAGCGTTTGTCGATTCGTATGCCGCGTTGACATCATATGCATCACTTTCAGGCCCTTCAGGTTTAATTAACCTACCTTCAACCACATCAAGTGCTCCAGGTATATCTGATAAACAATCACTAGCTTTATATTTCCAGGTACACAAGTTTGACTTTCCTTCCAAACAGCAATGTTTATCAATCTTGTTGTAACCATTTCCAGAAGCCTATAAGCGCCAAAATCAACACAGACACCGACTTCACTTATTAAACACTCTCGTCGATATTTAATTCAAAGTCACGTTCCTTCAGGTCAAAACACACCTTGACCCATAATCACTTGAATATTATGAATAATTAACGTGATTCTTCGAATTGAACACGTTTATTCATCAGTTTTAGTAAGCTTACATTTGTACACAAGACGTTTTACAATACAAACCGTACATGGATACCACCACCCTAATAAAAAACATAGAAAAAGAGTTTACAATATAAAACTGCGAAAACAAGTAATTAAATAAACAAGATAAAGAAACAGAAAGAGAATACATCAACACTAACAATGCCTTTTTTGCGTTTTTATACATTTAACTATTTATGTTTGAAGTGTGAAGAAGGGATTCTGGAGCTCAAGAAAACGTTCGCAGATTGTACTTCTCCCCTATATGTCACTAACAGCTTTTACAGCTCTCTGATGAACATAAATCAAATCAAAATCAAAGTAGGTTTGGCGCTATGATATCTCTAATTAAAGAAAAATGAATTTTTGCAGCGAACCTCTTGCGGTTATAGATACTCATATGTGTGAAGGTGTGAAACGATAGGAACGTCACCTGTGCAGTAGCACATGAACATCCATCACCGTCTTCCTCACAATGTACTCGTATGTGATCGTGTACAAACACTTGATTGTAATAATATTTACTCATCTAAATGTGTATATATATATATATATATATATATATATATATATATATATATATATATATATACTATGTATATATAAATATGAATAACTTGGGGGATTATTATTTAGGAGAATTTCAGGCTAGAAATCAATGAATATATCCGTAGTGTCAAACAGAAATTTTCATTTAAAAAAATCCATTTTTTAAATGAAATATTTATTTTTTGAAAAATTGATTTACAGAGGAATAAAATACATATTTCCATGTATTAAATGAAGCAAACCAAGAATTATAATACGTACAGTCGGAGCAACAATTGATAATATTTTGAGAAATATGCGTTAATTCTAAAATATAATACAGGCATAACTACACAAATAATCAATTTACATGCAAATAAAAAACACGTGTCTTTCTTTGATGTCCAGATTTAAGAAACAAAATATCGTGCATTTTAAGAAAAAGTCGAGTCAACTCGTGCAATTTGACGTGGAATGACTGATATGTATGTATATATGTATGTATAATACATTTTTTTTATAACTCGAACACTGAATATTTCGGTCCTTTGGAATTCGTGTTAGTGAGGGCTTACTGTATATTATTTAATCGTAGTTCCGCCGGAAAATACATCACATGGGGAATTTGATGTTTAAAATTCGGAACATACACATATTACGAACTGAGCAACAACTTGAACTATATAGTCGTCAATTATTCATGAGTAAATACTGCTTATACTTTTCGGCATATTTGAGTCAACTGACAACAATGACGGGTTGAACATAGCGAATGTAAATTTTCTAGAAAATCTAAATGACCCCAGAAGTATGTGCGTGATTGAGAGGTTGCCAGTTTTTTAAAAAAGAGAGGTTTTACTTATTTTTATCGCTCTTTTTATAAACGTATTTTTCCCTACTCGAGCAAACAAAACATTTAGAGCAAGATTTGAGAGAATTTGAAAATTGTCCCGGGGGCTACGTGTAAAGTACTTCCACAAGATAAAAGTTTCGTTTTTCATCCGAAGAAGTGCGATATAAAGAACTGACACATAAATCGGGGACCATGATAGTCGCAGTATCCTTGGTACTGATTGGATGATTGTGTTCACAAAGGGGCAGTCGGACTCTTTCGGAATCAAGAACCATCCAAAACGCATATTTTGACAAGGGACGTACTTAGGTACATTTTCACTTGGAGCAAAAAAATATTGAGGAAGTAAATGTTCGAAGTAAAGAAATTAAATTTACCACCTCCTCCCTATTCGTCACCTAGAAAATGGGCCCCGACTGCTCCCCCTTGTTACTCCCCTGATTTTTACTACACTACGTGTACGGTAAAGCAATTTATTCAGAATATGAGAAGCCAAAATTCACGTTTTCAGTATTAGGGGCCTACAAACCATGTTTTTCTTTCAAAACATGAACACTTTTTTCCCTGCAGCATTGCATAATTTTTTCTAGAGAACATTCAAGAATATTATCCATCATTCATTTAGTCTTTGGATTGTGTAACGACTTTACGTGACTTTTGCGTGGAATAAAACTGATTTAATTTAATTTCAATATTATCATGAGTTATGAGGGAATATCTTGAAAATATCGTGCGAACAAGCAAAGCTTTGTTTAGAAGTGAAGGATCCTGCACGTGCTGCAATCGGTTGCGCTGAGCGGACGCGGCCAACATTGCTACTGCTGCCGGGGCCGTGAAACAAGCAGCAACACGTTGCGAGGTCCGGCGCGGCGCGGCGTGGCGTGGCGTGGCGGTTGCGCCGTCGGCGTCCGGGGCGCTGGGCCTGGCGACCACCACGGCCCATGAGCACCCATTCGCAAGAACAGCTCACCCACCCGATGGGGACAGTCTTGAATCTGCGTGGGCTGCCACCCCACACATCTACTTGTTCTACCAGGGGAATAAATACGACGGAGTGGGCACCTGTGCTTTTCGCTTTTATCCTCACCCCCTGCTGACACAGAAGTTTGCCAACACGCTGGTTTCAGGATCCCGTCGGAAAGCAGTTTGCCCTCGCGGCAGCCTCCCCATTCAATGCGTGGGTGGGGCCGCCGTGCCAGCTCAGAACTCCTAGCTATCCAGGCTAGAACCGGAGTCAAAACAGTACGCTACTCACATCCGCCGGGAAGGAGTCCCTCCTCTTTGAGCAGAGTACCGGGTCACTGCCATGACGAAGCCGAGAACCCAACAGGGAGCCACCCAAACTAAGTTCCGGGCGGCTCGGGGTCCACTTCCCGTCTCTTCACTGCCTCCAACTTGACGCTATTGACGCGAGTATCGCCAGGATACTCGCATACGGAGGGAGGGGGTCTCTGTTACCCGCAAGGACTTCCATATGCGGGATCCAGAAAGTTAATACGAACTTCCTTGGCCTAATCCAGCCTAAGAGAAGGCGCCATTGACCTAACTGATGGGTTACCGGGCGAGCCTGATAACACGGAGTTTAACATGTGGCTTCTCACTGCCTCCATCTGGAAGCTAACGATGTGATTTGCACCGTGGAACAGGGTTCGGGTAGTCGTCTACAACTCTTCACCAGCGATCCTGTCCACCAACGTGGCCGCGATCACCTACGTGGCCGCGACTCCCTGCGGGGACACAGTGGGGACAGGGCGCAATCGGTAGCACATCAGAGCGGCCGCCGCACGCCATCGATCACAACGGCACGCCACCAGGGGAGTAGAGATACTTCCGAGATAAAAAATAATGTCCATTATCGTAAATAATCTAGACAAGGAAATGCGTGCATCACAAGGCGTGCATCACTTGGTGATCATCCTCAGGATTCATTTGCAGTTATTCAACTTGCATGCCTACGAATATCAAATAAAACATCGATGCCGTGACGTTCCCTTCCGAAAATGGGCATGTGAACCAATGTATGCGAGATGTATTGCTAACGTACACGGAGTGCGTAAGGAGTCATATCTTCAATGTACGGCATGTGCTCAAAAGCTATCCACGATATCCATTTTTGTGTAGAAATTGTGTAATTTGACCCACATGAATGTTCGCTTGAGTGCGAACTGGAATGTACTTGATGTGTTCCGGATGGAATCGAACGGGCGTGTACACGATGTGCACAACGACGTATACCGTTGCTGATCGATGTGCACACCTAGTTTGCGAAACCAGTGATTTACTTCCCTTGGAAAACTTTCTAGTGGAAAACTTTCACGATTCCCTCTAAAATTCTCATTAGCTGAACTCACGTGAATAATTGAACTTTGAAATTTGAATTTTTGTGACTAACTTATCCCATGTGAGTGTTCTCAAACAGAAAAAACTTTTCCCCCCGAACTCTCATTGCAGCTTGGGCATGTATGTTTCCACATTCGGTATGGTAACCACATTTCACCCACTGTCACTGGCAGTTCAGATCTGCCACTGCTAGTGGTTGAGTTATTCTTGTTCATTCTGCTAATTGTACTTGTGAATGCGTATGCATATATTTATCTGAATTTGAGAATGTATCTAAGGGCTCAGAAGAACACAGTCCTACACTTTTTCATGCTAAAAATGAGTTGTAAGGCAAAATGGAACTCGAACATAAAACTATTTGGAATCTATATCTGAACTTACTGTAATATTCTTCTATTTGCGAAAATTTAACACTATTTGCAGGAACACATGTTTTAATCCTGCAGGCCACATAGTTTTACATAGCACTTTTGGACAAAATCTGGTGTAGGACTAGATTTCAAGTCTTTCTTTTAAACTTTCTTGCTCTCATTTACATAATGATAATGGGCACAATAATGACTAATGTTGGTGCATGTATTAATAGGAAAATTAGAATTATCAGCGCCTGTTATTTATTTGAGAACTGAACTTCGTTTTGACTTTAAATTACTATTAACATTAACTATACATTAATAGGCATTAAGTTTTAAAGGGAACTATTATTTGTCAAATTAAAATTGAAATCAGTGGGTAGGCCTATAGGCCTACCTATATGGTAATTCTACTACCTATGTGGTAATTCTTGGTATTAATAAAGATTTCTGTTTTCACAACCACTTTGTATTTCACATTCAATAAAATTATTTTTAGTTCCTTCACTATCAGCCACGCACCACTGCATAACCATGCCACATCAAGATTTCTCAGTTAAAGAACAGGGACTCATACCTTTGACTATAGCTCATTGTATGGCACCCCAGGGGTTTCAATAGAATTCAAACATTCATTAGTAGAGTGCATGCATTAAACACTGAAGAACAATGTCTATTGAAAAATATGATTTAATTTTTACCAGGCAACATATGCATGATCTTTATATTTTTGAAGGATCCACATACTCATTTGTTGGACTGAAAATTGCTCGTTAGGAAAAACATTTTTAATCAGACTGTCTACATTTTTGTCAATTGTTCGAATATCATGAGCAAATGAGAATTTGCCTTCACCATCAACTTCCACATTTTCCTTTTCCAATATTTTATTAATAAATATAAAATTTTCCTCATGATAAATCCATACTAATATGTACTCCTATTTTTTTGCTTCAGTTGCAATGTTTTTACATGTCTCAAGAGGATTTCAAGATTTCTTATACAGCCATTTATGTGCTTCTGGCAACAAATAATTGCTGATGCTTCTATCAAAATATGAAAACATCTCAGTTTCGAACAACACGAACAGAGAAGTGGCTACATTTATGCTTTGTGTACTTCTGATGAGAAACAATAGTTCACCCTTCTATCGAAATGATTATTAATATGTCAACAACGGTGCACTAAACACTGAATAACACACTCACTCCTGAGTGAGTGATATTGTGAACTAAATACACACCTGTACTTATATCCCTTTTATCCAAGAATTCGGGAAAAAATAAAGAGAATTTTCAAACATTTATCATCTTAGTTAACTGGGTATTACTACTTACAATTAACTTAAAAAATTTACACATTTACAGGTACAAGCAATTTAAAACAATGCCACAAGCATTGATAATAAACTTTAAATATAAAATGCTTATGCTTATACAATGCTTGATACCTACGACAAATCAATAAAACAATGAAAGTCAATATTGTTAAAATAAACACATTCAATGCCTAGCTGTTGATTAATTTAATGTAATAAACAAATCCCTGGGCAATTGTAAATAAAGTTTTGAAAGATGCCCATTTCATATAACATCATAAAGTAGTCCAAATAAACCTTGTTTCTTTAATAACTAATGCAAAGTACCGGGATGTGTTTCTTACCCTTTCTTTGTGACTATATTTCTTTCATCCTTTTGGCTATGCGCCTATTTTCTCTCTTCGTTCCACGCTTTTCCTGTTCTTCACTTTGGTACTCCTTCCAAATCAATCCGCCATGACTGCACTTTAGATCTAAAAGTGTTCCTATTTTGAACGTCTTCTGTGATCCCTGATTATTTAAGGTCCTTTTTAATTTCGTTGATCCATTTTATAGTGTGTCTCGGCTTTACTTCTATTCTCATAAAATTCAATTATTTGTTTTGTAAGACGTTTACAATTTATTCTTTAGATATAATAATAATAATAATAATAATAATAATAATTATTATTATTATTATTATTATTATTACGTATATATTAAATTTAACCACAATTAAAGAAATGTGATTGCTTACCATTAAACATGATTGTGTTAGGAATATTTCATGCGTTAACTCTTTACGGGCTATCAATTCATTAATGACGATACGAAAGGTGTTTGTTTACCACTAAACATGGTTGCATTTGGTAATTTCAAGAGTTGACATTCGATAGTATACACATCTAGCAAGAAATTCGAAATGAAATTATAAGACTTCCACAGTAAATTGCCGCTTACTTCACGAAATCTGCACACTGACCACTGATTAATACTGCAATCTTCTAAAAGGGCGCGAACTCAATGCTACTAACCAAATCTTGTTTGCATCCTCATTTTTCATTACTTCAGCATTACTTCAACCGACATAAAAATTCCCTTTTATCATAACATTCACCACTGTCACTTTAAATAAAACATACGTGTTCCCGGATTTCGGTGCTTGGTTCCCAGATCTCGTTGCGTGTCTCACATATACACTATTTCATGAAGTGCAAGTTACGTTATGTACATAAAGAAATGAATGTAAAAGTAAATGTAAAAAATGTAAAAAAACCTGTTAAACATTCAGGAGATATTAACAGCCCTTAAATGTACGAATGTATAATGAAATGTGTACCACATTGAAATGTATATTGAGTGTTAGTCAAGTGTAGCAACAGAAGCGAAGCGGCTGTGTACAAGGGTGTGGAAATGTTCACGTTGTGTTCTCTATGAGTAGGAAAGGTTTCAATGTGTATAAGAGATGTATACTATTGTACAGTATGGACAGGAGCAGTGCCCCAAATGAAAAATACGTAGTGCACAGCTCTTTTACAGACCAACACAACACGGATATTTGCCAGGATTTCATTTACTGAAACCATATCAATTATTTCTACTTCATCAATCCCTTGGAAAGTGTGCAACCAGTTCTTGAACATGGTGTAACGTATTGTAGGGCTACAGCTAGCAACCGCCGGGGCGCCACAATGGTGCGGCGGCAAAGGATTAGACGCCAGAGGCCAGGCAGGATGTGACACGCCGAGGTATTCTGAGCTAGGGAAAGGGATGCCCAAAGTGCGGGACAGCGCATTTTTGCCGCGTGCCGCGTGACAAATTCTTGGAATCCATGGAAATGGATGTCCAAAAATGCCTGGCAAAGCGACTAGCGCGGGCCGTGTGCAAAACCCAGTGACGTTTCAAGTCACGTGGGTGATAGGTGTGTGAAAAGATGCTGTAACAAGGGTGAGGGAAGATCGCGCTCGGTTCTTATGAGGATCATTCATGCAATAGTAGAGGTACTATTGATGAAGAAAAGTCAGAAAACTACTGATCAGAGCAGCCGGTCGCTAGAATGCTCCTTCAGACAGTGGCTGAATTAGACTTACACAGACACAGCTGTACAGACCGTGTCGAAAATCGGCCCCGTCGGACTAGAACTCTAGTGTCAGCAACGTCGGTGCGGCAACGGATGTTGTGAGTCATCTCAGCCAGTTTAGTTTCGTCAGAATTTTTCCGTTCCATTATATATAATTTATGAAAATATGAACCGCGTATTCCCACTGGAGCCCCACCCCCTTCTAGAACAAGGCTCATCGGGAGAGAGCGTAGGCTCATCGGCACCACGACTGCACTCGATTTGCACGTGAGTTCAGCGGGAGTGCAAAATGCTGTGAAGGCTGTTCTAGAGAAATCGTTGCTGCGAAAAGTACACTGCAATAAGAAAAGAGGTGGAAGTATGTATCATCTACAATTTTGCAGTGGTGCTGTGTGTCGTTTGTCGCAATTGTTTTGGTCAGGGGTAATTTCTATGTTTTGTGGCCGTGACAAAAATTACGCTTCAGGCTGAGGTATTAGAGAGTATTAGCGCCAGGCGTAAGGAGACACATCCTTAAACTCTATTGATCACGTGACTATAGAGCTTATAGGGTCGTAATGAACAACGTTAAGAGTTTTAGCAATTGCGGCATGGCGTTATGCATTATAACAAAAGAAGCATTTCAAGTGGGCCGACCTGGATGGCCGAGGTGGCTAAGAGCGAGTACCGATTCAGCGCTTCGGTCGCGGGTTCGAGCCCCGCCTTGGGCATGGTTGTTTGTCCCTTGACTTTGTATGTATGTGTTGTCGCGGAGGGCCTCGCGTTCTGCTGACCCCAGATCAGAGGAGCCCGCAAGTGTGTTGGTGTCTAGTGTATGGTCGAATATGCGTCCCATCGGGGCGTAAAGGGTAACCGGCTGTCGGCTGGATAAAAGCCCTAGATAAAAAAAAAAGCATTTCAAGTGTTGAACAAAGAAGTTGCATAATATATCAAAGAGTGTAGACTAAGTGGTGAGGCATTTAAACCACGATACGAGACAAGAGTATAACAAATCTACATTGTGCACACGGAATTTTAAATTTTATGGCCCACGGCGATGAGTAAGCCGTCTGGAATTTTGAATCGGCTTTTCTTGAGAATGCAAGGAATGTATTAAAACAGCGTTCGTTTATGAGTATAAGACATAACCTAACTCGAAGGTATGATTTCTACTTCTTTTTCGCGAACTTCTTACCTGTCACCTCTCCAACATTTTCCGTTAATTCTTGCCAACGTTGTGGAGTTGGTAAGAAATAATTGTAACTGCCTTACCTACGACAATCGATTTATTAGAGTTGGAAATATACAACCTCTCCTGTTTTTAGGTGGCCATTTTGCCGTTTCTAAGATGACCGTAGAGACTCCTACAGGCGTGCACTATTTATGAAGGTATAAGGTCGTACCTTAGGCTTAAGGCAAGACGTTATTACTTCAAGGTCCGTCACGTGACTGTTCGTGCATAACGTCGCTACCTTACGCGTGGGACTAAAACACCCTATTATTGAAGGAAGAGGTACGTCTACAGCCAAGCTACACACGCTCCAGAAATTAAACAAGATACACATCTGCTGTACACTAGTTTTGTTTTCATTAAATGCTAATAATTCTTTTCGTAACGTGTGAAGTCCATCGTAATTGATAAGGGCAGACCCCTTGAAGGGATTTTCCCTGACATATTGTGACCTTCGGAATTTGTTATTGTATGTCTTAGGGGCAAGTCATCAGCGGTCGCAGTGTCGTACATGAAAAAATAATCTCTGACAGCTGGCAACTTTGAATAAGATTACGAAAACAGCATGGTCATTAGATTAAAATAGCTTTCAATAAATGAAACAAATAAATAACTCGTGTGTCGTAGTAAATCGTACACACTAACTGTGGGCAACCATCAAAATGGTGGAAACTCAGGCAATAGAAAATGACTAACTGGTTAGATTATTAGTCGTTGCAGCGCAGTACATGTCGCACCCCTTGTGTATTCTGGTGCAGTGTGCATAACGCGTGCAACAAGGAAATGTGAGGGAAGGAGTTGTGAGTTCGAATCCGAACTGTGCTCTGAGGCTGGAGTGAGTCACTTGTCTTTCACGTATGTTGTGCAGCTGCCGCGGAGGATATGTTCATCACGATCTCCTGAGCCCTGTTCAAGTCCTCCGCATGTGTATTATTGTAAGGCATTGTTTAAGCACACTCCATTGAAACGAAGAGGTAAATAGCAATGATAGATCAGGCATGTTTCTGAAGGGGCCCATACACGCTCAATATTATTGCACAATGTGGGTTGCACAATATTTTGACGGAGGCCCATACACGCTCAATATTATTGAGCAATATTTTGATTTGTGCAATAAATTGTATCGTATTGATGCAATTGATGGTTGTGCAATATGATATTGATGGTTGTGCAATGATGATATTGATGGTAGTGCAATATATTGCGCAATCGCGAGCACAGGCGTACAACCTTCAAAGCAATATATTGTGCAAGCAGTTCCAACCAGAATTTCATGTAGTGAAGTCACTTTTCTCTGCCTCACGAATCCGTTTTTGTTATTTTCGGAAGTTTGTTCTCAAAGAATTAATTTTTTTCACTACTTCTGATTTATCAGCCTCCGGATATTTTTCGCGGTATTTTTCTAACAGAAGTTCATACTGCTCCCCCTTTTCCCCCGATTAGTATAATCTTTACACGTTACATCCCACAGAGCCGGAAGGCCAGAATAAACTTCAATAAATTCGAGAATGAATTGTGTATCTGCTTCCTGTGCAGCCATGACGACGCTTACTCTACCACGTGTTGATACTGACTGATGGGATATTGCACAATATTGCCTACACACGGCACAACCTTTCCCCGTTTGCACAATATATTTTCAAGGATTTGAATTTAGCACAATATATTGCACAACCTTTCAATTCCGACTACTCACGATCAACTATATTGCACAAACCTAAATATTGCGCAATAATATTGAGCGTTTATGGGGCGCATTAAGAGGAGAAAAGAAGGCAATTCCATAAACTACTATAGGTGAAGCACACATCAAACTAGATTACATATGTTAACTTGGTATGGAATAGAATGGGCTGAACGGGCTATAGTCCGGGGCGGCACGTTTTGAGGGGCGGCAAATTATTCAAAAATTATAATATTTTGCATTTTAATGTCATATCCGTTTGAAACAAAAACTGAAATTAACGCATATTCTATCTTTTTCTTTTTTAGACATATCCCATTTATGAAAGAGTGAGAAATCAGTTTCGGTATTAGTTTTTGCTTCAAAAGAAACGGCATTAGTCACGATGTACATTTTTTAATATGTAAAATATATGTATATGTATAAGTATAAAGTATATGTAGAAAATACTTATTCCCAATCAGTATAGGGGTATAAGTGTCAAACAAATCATAATCCCTTTTGTTATAAATAATATAAATTCTCAAGAGGCAGCAAAATTAATGGAGCTCAGAGTGACGACGAGTATTATTCCGCCCCTGGGTGAGAGTGTGTGTGTACGTGTCCTATCCGTTCGATTTGCTCCCACATCCGCACTTCCGCCAGCCCACGTTGTGAGATAACTCTGGGCCCACATCCTGGCTCTTGCCGGATTGTGGCATGCCTTGTGCGGGCGAAGAGAGACATTCAATGCTGCGTTGATGTAGTTAAAAAAGACGACTCTGGGTGGCAATTGATGGGATATCGTTTTCTCTTCATGCCACAGGAGCTATGAGAAAATGGCGATTAGTACACCCTAAGAGTTCCTCCCCAGGGCGTTTTGATCGTTTTTGACTCGTGGAAAGCGATCCCATTTGAAAGCGCGTGTAGTTGAAAATCTATCAAAGTCAAATAAATCATAACTCATCTAAAAAATGCGTGTAACGGCTTTCCGGTACCTCGAGAATATATTACTAAATTATATTATAATTATATAACAATTTATATTAAATTTATAATTAATTTGGGGCGCGTTCCTGTACCTAAAATTTTACAAAGCAAGCACTGTATGTAAGGAGGACTATCCTCCCTTATAATCCCTCCCAAATAATATATGTACCGGCGTTACGAAATGGATCGAGATCAATTTGCTGACTGTCCGCCGGCTCGGAAGCCCGCCCGCCTCACGCAAGGCCGTCCTCGCGCGCCGCCGATCCTCACGTAGGGGCATTCGAAGGGCGAGCGATCGATGCATGCCACACCAGGCGGCTTCCCCTCTTCCCGCCTTGAAACAGGCGCCTCACGGACACCCGCAATACGACTGACATGATCGCAGTGGCGGCTGGTGCTCCAACACACTCGGGGTCGCAGCTCGTTCGAATGGTGGAATGTACACCTTCCGCACGCATGGTTCTGCTTTGATTTCCAGTGGGCACTCGAGTTTTTGTATTAGTTCTGTATTGAGACAATTGACGGTAATAGAATTTACACAAAACAACAAAAAAAACTTGGTTTCGAAAATGCTGTGATCGCACTCCAGCACTTTGCAACAAGCAAGTACAATTGTTTGAACGCGTTTTACACTACTAGTCTTTGCAATAATCATTACACACAGTGAGAAACACAAAGGGACTTCCTTCCAGAAGGGACTTTCAATATATGTATATAAATTACTCATTAAATGTACATTTTGAATCAACAAACCTGAAATCAAAAGAAAACATTCTCTAAACATCATAAAAGATGCATTCAATGCAGTCAGAAATTGATTGAACTTGTGTACGTTCAATAACACGCCATAATTCATAAAATTAAGTTGCAGCTACTGTCAAAGACAGAAAATTGGTATTCCCCTGGGTTGCCGTGCCGAGCTCTGTGACCAGACTCCCACTCACCTGAACTGCAAGTTCGTGGCACGTTGCCGTGCGAAGATAACCAAGGTCGTATGTTGAAGCATAGGACCAAAGGGTTAACGCAGTAATGGAGCCCAGACCGTGACATGGTGCACGCCCTGGGAGAGCGCTCGTGGGTCCCTCTTTAATTTCAAAATGATTTCATATGCATGGATATTTTTGCAAAATCGTGAATATTGAATATCATTAAGAAGAAAATTTATATTCCTAATATATTATAATATTTTCTTCGATGTGGGGTTGTACACCCGTGCAACGTAAGCATGAACCGTCACTGCATAAATGAGAAACGGCCGCTGTGTTGCGTAGGTTCACAAGCCCGTGCAAGTAATTCGCTTTCCGAGGAGCTCCTGAAACGAACATGAGAGGTTAAACTGAGTGAAACCATTTTTCGTATCTCCTTTACGTAACTTTCCACTACAAGGAATGCGAAAGAAGCCTTTTGTGCACTTGGACATTTGAAATTACTAGAAATGGCAGGGAATTTTGCTAAAGCACCTGAAAAAATAACGTATCTAATGAAACAAATTTTATTCCAAATATCAAAAAATACAAATATGATTTCGTTATCTTAATCTGGCGGAACCGGTGGCAAGTATTACCATGTTGAAAATTTTCATGTGAACTGTGCCACAGAAATTTTAAAAACAATGAAGTTCCTGGCTAGTATATCCAGGATCTATCTATATATAAAGAGTTGTGTGAAAAAGTATCGACAGAAAACTATTCTAAAAATTCGCGTTTCATTACATTGGTTGGTGGATATATAGAAAAAATATAGTCAGTATATTGAATCTTGTCCTAGGGATTCACGTTGCTCTTTGGCATCACATCGGGTTGCTGTTTCTCAATGTCGAAGAACTAGGGCCGGCAGAATAGGTGCTGTGTCGCGCGGCATCGCGGCCTGTGAAGGGCCTGCGCCATGGCATTGGCTTAGCGTTTCACTGCCTGAATTGGAGCTAGTGCCCAGCAGGAGCGCTTGTTCCCTCGGCGAACATTCTCTCTGTGTTAGAGCTGCACAAATCCGACGATTCGCACCGTGAAAAGTGAGGAACTTTCGGTTTTTTAGTAACTTCTAGTGAGTTCCGGATTTTCGACACTAGCTTTTCAGCTAGGTCGAATTCAGTCGCTGCCTGGAGGAGAATTCTAGCGGCCGGCTGCTCTGATCGGTAGTTTTCCGTGGTTTCTCCGATCAACACCAGGCGAATGCCGGAGCAGTACCCTACCAAACGGGCCACGGACCGCGCGCGATCTGTCCTTCCTCTTCCTTGTCCTATCCTCTCCCCTTACACACACACACTTACACTAACATGCACTACACTACCACATATTCCGGGAGACCGGTCGGGAGTTTAGAGCTTGTCCCGGCTGGGGCGGTGCCCCGCTGGTGGGAGAGTCCTGGTTAGGGGGAAACCCCACTAGCCGACGGTAGGTCCGCGCCGGATCTGGCCATCCAGCGGGGAAAGATCACCGCCATCTCCCGCGAAAAAAATATGCACTACACTAACGGAACTAATGACCAAAGGAGTTGACGCGCCCGGAAACACGAAAAAATCAATCAATCAACCGCAAGTATTTTAGCAAGCAACTGTTAGGGTGCCAGATTCTGAGTCAATCGGTGCATGCGGAACTGTACCCGAAGTGCGCGTGAAGTTCATGTGTGGTTTGCATGTGCTTCAGATACATTAATACATTACAGTTCTGTGGTTTTTATAAAGTGAAATTCGCCACATGATCTGTAGAATTGTAGCGATTCGATAAAATGCAAATCGACAGTGTGCGAATCAACCCGATAACTTCTGTTGCGCTTGTGGAAGATTTTCACCCAAACTTCAAAGGGAAAAAAATTATATTACAAAACTTGTGTTTTCTTTATACTTTGGCTGTCGTCTTTGTGATCAGGACAAACCATGGGCTGCCCACTAGTGTTGTGTCATCTATACAAGGAACCTTAGGTTGTGTTTATATGGAAAACTCAAGTCATTGTCATTCGGTCTACCAATATTGTGTAGAATACCAACAAACCATTTTAATGTCTGCATATTATTGCACGAATGTGTATATTCCATTTTTAACTTTTTACCTCATATGAAGCATGCTCATAAAATTTTATAGTAATATAGCCAGAAATGCGGAAATTAATATAGGATTTTGATTATCTCAAATACTAAATCTGTTCATTTCTTTTGAACCTTGCGTGAAAGATTTGAAACATTTTATAATGATTTTCGAAATCAGCATGATCGTTTCCTTTGAAATCACTCACTTGCATCTTGGAGGTATGAAAAAAAAGTTTTTTTCCCTTATGTCATATTAGTTCTAATGTTCGTGATCAACAACCAGTCAGAAGATATTGTGTGTATGAACACGTTCTTGTAATTTGTTGATATGATCCCTGCGCAGAATTTCTGACTCTTAGATTTTGTATTTACATTACAAACACACTTTTACGGGCTATACCATTGACATATCATATCATAAGGCCCCTTGTTGTATCGATTGGAGTAAATAGGAAGACGAAAAGCCTCACATCACCATGATTAACAAGAACAGAAATATCTAGCCTCCCGCATTCCATTCAGTTACTTTTCTTTTTTCTTTTCGATTATCCACTGTATTCGAGTATTCATTAAGTAGAGAACTGGAAAAAATACTGTTCCCATTATTTCCTTCTTGTTAAAGAGATGGATAGAACTGACGTAGAGACGTTAAAGAGATGGATAGAACTGACGACGCCGTACAGTCTTACATATCGATACAACGTATTTTCTACTTATATGTTGTAAACCAAACTATTCATTTTGTGTTATCAAACTAAACAGTGTACTAAAATTCATAAATCATTCAACATAAACAGTTACTAATACATAACAAAGGAATTTAAAATTTTGAAAGACGATTTACGTCTATTTAATCTTTATTATCCTAATAAACACTAAATCGTCTATATTAGGATAATAATTTCGTTTTACAATCTCGATAATGATGGTAATAATGATAATGATAATAATAATAATAATAATAATAATAATAATAATAATAATAATAATAATAATAATAATAATAATAATAATAATAATAATAATAATAATAATAATAATCTCGCATTATGTTATTCGACGTTTTTTGTTAATTCTGAATAAACGTTAGCAAAATGTTTATTTGTGCGCCTTTATGAAGCTCGCGGATCACTGCACCACCAAGAAGCACCAGATGTTCCTTCTCAGATGAACGCGTTGGCAAAAACATCTCTCGTGAACCCATGTGTGGAAGATAACTCTGCTTGCGAAGTTTTTCTGTGCTCCAGCTCCTTGCCAATATGCGTCGGCCACGAAGCTGAAAGCCATTCGCTGGAGGAGAGAAGAGCGTCGAATTTCATTGCGGCACACTACCAGAAGATATGCTTGTTTGTGTAATGTTTAAAAATAATTTTAATTTAAGAAATCAAATTACAAAAAAGACTCCACGAACAGAGAGCATTTTATAACACCTGTTGGGACGACACAATGACTGAATTAAACATAATATGAAACATTTATTCACATCTATTTCTTCAATGTGGGTCTTGAACTATGAAATCTTTTTTTTTTTTCGTTTATCATGAAATCAGCACTATTCACGAAAAGGCCCCATCAGCGATAAAAAGCAAATGGATTTTGTCAGATTATCCAATAGATTTATTTATCGTCAAAAACAGTAAAAACTGTATGTGACGTATGAAATAGGAGAAAGTCTTCATTAAAATGAAATCAAGCATTTCAGCTGATCGTAGTTTCTGCAAAGAAATAAAGTAAAAATTTGCCCTCCAAGAACCGCTAAATATTTTTTTTAAAATTTCCCCTCCAAGAACCTCTGTGGGAGCTGGAATTTATATCTACAAAATGGATAAATTTACCCACCGCCTTTCGGCATATGTGACTAGAGGAGGGGTCTTTTTTTAAAAACTAAAAATAACTTAATTTTGACTTAATCTACTTGAACGATTAATGTAATTATATGCAATTTGGCATACCTACCTCGAAAAAATATCGTTTTTCTTAATACTATTAGGTACTAGCTTAACCTAGCGCTTCCAGCAGCAGTGGGTAGTTTCATGTTGACAATGTTTTATTAATTGATTGTTTTCGAGTTCCCGGGCATGTGAAAAACTAAGGTCACTAGTCCCGTACGTGCATTGCATGTTTTCTGGGGAGGTGATCTTCCCCCGCTGGATAACGAGATCTAGCGCCGACCTACACGTCGGTTACCAGGACTTGACTGTAAGTGTGTCAGTAAGGGGTGAGCATAGGTCAAGGAAAAGCCAGGAAAAATCGTGCGCGGTCCGTGGCCCACTTGTTAGGGTATTGCTCAGGAATTCGTTTGGTGTTGATCGGAGAAACTACGTAAAACTGCCAATCAAAGAAGCCGGCCGCTAGAATTCTCCCCCGGAATGTTGAACTAGCCGAACTCGATCTAGCTATGTTGCTAATGTCGAAAAATCTGCCACAGTCGGGACTCGAACACTCGGTCCTCTAAATTAGATGTACTGCACTGGCATCAGTTGATACCATCTAAGCCGGTTTGACAAATTTGATATCTATTATGAAGTTCATATTAAAAACTTTTAAAAACAATAAAGTTTTCTGGTTCGAATATCCTCAGAAACAGAGAGTATGAAAATGTATCGATAGACGTCCTTTTTTAAAAATCCGTGTTTCATTACATTATCATTGTCAATATAATGAAAAAACTAGCGTCAATATCATCTCCCAAGGATATTGACGTTTATCCAGAAAGGAACTATAGTAATTTGCAGCGTTTCAGCGCTGTGGATGCTTGAAAGCTCCCAAATTGTTTTCTAAAATTCTTTCAGAATATTCTAGAGTCATCCGACTAAAATGGAGCCAATAGAAAACATAAAACTAGTACATACATTATTTACACATGTGCACTATGTGCTCCCATTCGACAACAGTGTACATCCACAAGTCATGTGCAAGGGCTGACGAACTGACTGCACTTTTTATGGTGCTATAAATGGATGCTTTCGAATTTCAATCAGTGGAGAAAAAGTTCAATCTCGATGAATCTGAGGAAAAGTCTTTGATTCTGATCGTTAACATCGATGTTTGTTCCTGCGTCCTTCGTGTGAAGACTGTGGATTGCTGGAGTTACACCTCCATCTCCCACTCAGTCTCCCCGTAACCCCTCTCAACCCCTCTGTCTCCTGATACCAGGCTGGACCCCTCGAAGACCACCTTCCCCAAAGGCGACAGTTCCACGGGCTACTAAAGGAAATATTGATTTTTAATATAAAATGACATGGCAGAAAGTACTCATATAATTATATACCCAAATCAGTATGTACAATAAGTACAATAAGTAATAATACAGTAAGTACAATAACAAATGATTCATTTTTTCTATATTTATTACCTTTCCATTGCTAGTAAGAACATCGTGGAGCGAAAACTCCATTTTGATGTCATGGATTGTAACAGATGTTGTGGATTGTAACAGGCAGCTATAGAGATTTCAATTTGTGCTGGACATCAGATGGATTAACATAAGCTCGGATTCACGATCCATGCGAGAGCCGGATCTAGTAATTATATTGGAGGGAGAGGGGAGTCAGAATTTTGTTGTGTTGCAATACAATAATATTTGTTGGTGAGCTTTCATGGACGTCTGAGCAAAAAATAGTAAAAAATAAGTTTTTGGAAACTCAAAATTAAGTTTTCGTTAATGAAAAAATTTTCCTAATGGGTTAATGCAAACAGATGCCGTTCATTGGATGCAATAATTTAATTCTAATGTACGTGTAGATTGTTTTACATTAAAAATATTTTTTATACAGGTTTTGTGTATGTAAGCCCCTGCAGCCGCTGTGGCTCAACTGGGGCTGGGGTTGGTTGGAGTGCGGTTGGGGGAAGCGCGAGCGCCTTCGCCTCGAGTGGGCGGGGCGGGGGTCCCAAGCCGCCACCTGCACCGTCGCAGCAGGCCAGAGGCTCAAAAGGGCCACGACGCGACGGCTGGGTCGTGCTGGCCGTTTCTTCTGCAACCTCACTTCCAAGAACACCAGGTAGAGACCCTCAACGGAGCAGAGCTTGGCTCGCTTTCCCTCCGATCCCATGTTCTCGAATCAACTCGCATCGAATCCACATCGAATGTGTTATGTCGTATCGCGGAAAGCTAAAGACGCCTATCTCTCAGACACAAAAATGTGAAATCCTCCGATTGTTCTCGCCCAGATGACTTCCTATAATTATCAGGCAGAATTCGCATCAATGGTGTGCACCGAGAGTTGGGCAGTTATCTCTGTCACAATTGCAGGTCCACATTTGCCTGCGAAGCCAGCCAGGCTCCGCTTCAATCTCTCGCGCTACAATTGGTAAGTTGTAACGCTATCCGTCAATTCGAGAGATATTTGCTGTTGTTTTACCACTAATTACGTGTCTTTCCAGAATCCGAGGGCCAAATATCGACTTATTACATCATTACGAGCTGTAAATGATCTTGACATTTTTTTATTTTAAGTACTTTAACTGTAGAATTAGTTGTGTCTTCGTTGATGCAACGCGTCTCTGAACCCTTGTTGGACGTTGAGCGCATTCCATAAAGTAACCCTCCGTTATTATCTTTGTCAAATCTCGTCACGTTGCAGTATCTTTTTTCCCTTCGGCCAGGGACTCCCCGTTAGATCACGGGGTTGCTAGACGGTCACCAACCCAGGAACCGAAGTCTCGAATTCGCTTAACTCCCGTAACTTCACGGAGCATAGTAAACAAATTCTGCTAGAGACGCCATTGTGACGTCGTGGGTATACACAATAATCACAGACACGAGCTTCAATGATAAATATGTACAGGTTTATTCACAATATGTACAGTAATAATTTAAGTTACTCAGCTCTGATAGATGTTTACTTCCCTGATCGCAGGAGCGATCCTGAAAAATGAAATGACTGACTTGTGGCCCGCGCCACTCCTCAGCGAGCCTCCCGCACACAGCAGACAGCTCCGGCGACCTCGGTCACCCGTGGATATAGTCCACAACGGCGTCCCAACACATGGGTTGCCGCACGAGCCTAGCTCGGCTCCGCACCGCCCTGAGCGCAAGTTTTGTGTGTTCGCACGAGGGTTCCCACTCAGCTCAACAAATCCCACCCCCGCGCTCTGCGTTCGCTCTTATACACACACACACACACACACACACACTTACACAGACTAAAACACTGCGCATATCGACATATCGGAAGACCACTTGGTCAATGGACGAAGGGAAACTAAAACAAAAATCTTTACGGATTGGAAAATAAGAAAAACACTACACAAATAAAAGTATTTTTGACACTTCATTGATATTTAGTGGCCCCCAAATATTTTTGTATAAGGAATACATTTAGCACTCTTTATTTTGATATGATTTTCAAAAATCGCCGTAAATGAAACTAGCACCATTTTTTTACCATTCTTTGAAACATTCGAGGAAAATATTGAAACAAAAAATTTGGAGCCTTTTTGAGAAAATAATTATTTTAAAAAAAATAAAATTGCCTGTATTTCACACAATATAGCGCGAAAACTACTAATATTTTAGAAAAATTGTACATGATATTTCAAGACTTGTATTTTAGCAACATATTAGGAAGAAATCTCTATCTTCAATATTGTAGTTGTAGGAAGACGCCAAAAGATATTGAACTTGAAAGAAAATCCGGGATTTCAATGAAAATGAGACCTGCGTATTTCACTTTCGCACGTAATTTCTCCTCGAATTAACACATCTTAGTCGACATATTTTGTATAACTCATTACAAATTGTGGAAAATTTGGTGCGAAAACTAAAAATTTTCAAGCAAATGTCATTACAAATTTGACAATTGTAACTGCTTTTCATATAGCTAAATCATGGCACAATAATGACACGTAATTCACAGAAATTTCGGAGTCGCAACGCGGAATGCCATTCTTGCACTCCAATCTATTTTCTGAAGGCTAGCAATTTTTATTTCTTAAATTTCAATTAGATTTTAAATAATTTCTAAAATATTATTTTATAAACATATTAAAAGGCTCGAATGTAAGAAACGAAAAAAGAAATATTAAATAATATACACATTCTAACTTACGTAGGATCCAACTGCTTCAAAAGACCTCTAAAATTACGTTCACGAAGCGCAGGATTTTCGGAGTGGGCGGCTTCGTTTGACGCCAAATTACTCAAAAAATACTCATATTTTCCAAAAATTCAACAATACGTCATTTGAAGTTCTATTTTGATCAACACGCTTCATTAAAAATGTATATTCATTGTAGTTGTAGGAAGACGCCGAAAAATGTTTAATTTTTTTAATTTTCGAAAAATCAGCATTTCAACGAACATGAGACCTGTACCATTCCCTTAAACGTCCTTCACACTATCCAATAACAAAGTTTAATCAATATCTAAGGTGTAAATTTAATCAAAAAATTTTGTGCCGTTTTTAAGGGAAAATGGTTTAAAGAAAATAAAAATTGCTTATGTTTGTCACAATATTACGCAAAAAATTGAACATTATATTATTTTTAGATCTGTTTTTCACGAACACATTTCATTAAGAAAGAAACCTTTATCTTCATAATAGTATTTTTAGGAAAACGCCGAAAATGTTTTAAACATTTGCCATTTTCGAAATATCAGGGTTTTCAACGAATATGATACCTGCGCCATTCTCTTAAACGACCTCAACACTATCCAATAACAAAGTTTAATCAAAAAGTTGGAGCTATTTTTTGAATATTTTGAAAATGTCCAAGAGCCTTCGTGTAAAGAACCCCCCAAAAATAAAATATCGGTTTCGACCTCGACCAGATCGATCGAGGAATATCAATTTTGGAGAAAATGGGCTGAACGGTTTAGTCTCTAGCGTTGTTCACAGACGGACGGACAGACGTTTTGCCATCAATCGATTTTTCGGTATCAGGGATATTTTTCTAAATTTAGCATCTGGATTTATCCACTTTTTCGTAGCCAGGGCCCTGTAATAAGAGTTTTTCTGCCGAAAATTTGCCGTTTTTTCGCGCGGCATTGCATAACTTTCTCTCTAGAGCGGTGGCGGTAGTAACAAAGTAAAAATGTGGAGCATAAATCAAAATAACCGTTTAAAACTTGCAAAGCGTCGAGTTCTTTGAGATCATCTTCTTTTATTGCCATACACTGATTAGTGCGTAGGCTAGTCTCCAGAAGCTCCTAGCACCTTCTGAGATTATCCTGAGCAAGTATACCTTAGGTAGTTTGCCATTGCTTTCCCTACGGGCGCTAGTACGCTAATTTTGATGTTCGATTTGAATACCACATAGCGCATACCAAGAGACAATATCCATAGTCTTATCCAGTAATTCAAATCGAAACTCTGATTGGTGCTAAATTGCTAGATTTAATTTTTCGAATCGGCCAAGCGCCTTACCCGGGATCCGTTTTACATGCCGACAAGCGTCCGCATGCATACCGTCGATTTTTGACACCTCAAAAATCCCCCAGACTTTGAACCCGCGAACGTGGGATGAGTTGCCCGGCATAATAACCACTTAACCAACAAAGCCGGTTCTTTCAGATCGTTCTGGAAAAATCCGTTTTGGTGAAAATCGGCTGAACGGTTTAGGCACTAACGTTGACCACTGACGCACAGATATAAGATCGGAATCAAGAACCCACAAAACGTCCCAAATGTCGGACTTCGGTGTCACAATTAATGCATAATCACCCTAACCAAGTTCCATTTCTGCGTACGTAACATTTGAGAGTTTGTGGATTCTACCGGTGGAAGAAGCGCGAAGTTAAACCCATTCATAATAAGAAGTTAAGAAAGCGCCTTCCTGGAAAACGTAGCTTCTGCATAAGAGCACTCGCAGCAAGACGTCTGAAGGAAAGAATTGGCGTTGATACAAGCGCTGTCGTTCGCTTACATCCTACGTCTTTTTGCAATCTTAAGTCACCGAACCTAATCTGAGCTGCAAAAGTTGCAGAAAGTAGCAGCAGTTAAGTTTATAGCTTCTTCTTCAACATATGATTTAGCCAGATAATAAAATAATTACATTGCAATAGTAACGTCATATTTTTCTACCGAGACACGTGACATGTATTTCTACGCCCCGCCTGAGTGTATCCCTCCAACACCCCGCCTCAGTTGTTTCCTTTTGTCCAGGCGAGAGCATGTTGGTGCTTGCTTGGTAGAGGAGTCTATCCAGAACAGGGTGACGCCCACAGGTCTTCTGGATACGGGCATCCGCGAACACTTACCCTGCCTCAAACCAAGAACCGACTGGCTTTCTTAGGTGTTCGGCTGGCGGGGTGGTGGCTACACACGCGCGGTTTTACCCGTTAACGGAAGAGGCAAAACGGTAAGTCTCCAAGCAGGTGCCCCTCCCCCGGCTGCAAGTGGCACACGCCACGCCTCCACGGCGCAGCGGCGCGAAGCAGGCCGGGATGGACCGACAAGCAAAATAAACAGAGGCATAAGGACCTCATCGAAAAGGATCTGCGCCCCGAAAAAAATCATGGAACGTTAAAACTAGTGGTTCTCCTACAAAACATACTTTCTCGCATTATTTCTAAATTTGCAATTTTCGAAAATTGAGAGAGTTCGCTGGAAATGAGACTAAACTGCTTTTCACGTTGTGAAGGCACAATGGGTCTTACGGAGAATCTGCGCGTTCTTGCTGATGCGACACGTTCGCTTGCCCGCTCGTTCCAGAATCGTCAAAATCACGGCTACCTTTGTCAATATATGTATCTACTAAAAAAATGATTCCCTCACTTATTATTATTAGTAGTAGTATTATTAATAGTAATAATAATTTTATTATTAGTATTAGAATTACACTGGTCGGCAATGGGTTCAATGCCACCATCTTGTATTTCATTTTAGAATTACTTTTGCACCCTGAATCATGTTCTGATGTTATTTTTTTCCACGTCACGTTTTTAAAAAACTTGTATTACTTTTTTTTAAATTCAGTCATGGAGTAATGCACTTCTTACGTTGCTCTTCTTACGAGTTGCTTTAATTAAGATTTTCATATTGATTTATTAATTCAATGTTCTGTTATCATCTGATCACTCTCTATAATCCGCAAGAGCCTAGAGCAAGGTTTGCTGAGGCTAAATAGTGTTGTGGTTTGATCGTTAAGTTGCGTTTCTCTTGCTAGTGAAAATTTTTTTTTTTCTTAATAAGTGTTCTATAGGGAGTGACACACGATGTTTAAGAAATATTTCAATAAAAAACATTCTTTTTTATTGAAATTATATCAACATCCTACGTCGTGGCTGGAAGAACAGCCCAGATTCATTCTGTTATATGTGTGAAAATTTCGTGCCGGTAAAAGAGCAGTGAAAAATAACAGAGTTCGTGAGAAAGGACTACTATGCCTATTTCAGCATCAAACTGGGAGACCAAGTCAATTGCGTATTCAAACAATATTCTGTTTGCAATTTCACCCGTTCCTCATGGTCCCGATGAACTAGTCTCACAGCATCCGAAAAATTTACAAGACTGTTCCTCTTCTGAATCTGAATGTATCGCAGAAATGGCCGGTCTTATTTCTGACTGTGATTTCTCTATTGAAGATGTTGAAAAGGAACCTAAATATTTCAAGCAAAGTGCATTAAATAATTTTGTTTAAGATCTTGGCCCTACAAAGACGTTTTCCGGGATACTCGGGTCTAGATTTCGTGAAAGGAAAATGTCGGCACCAGGGACGGCGTACTATTGGCACAGATATAGATTTCATTTACACCCATCTTTTCTGAAGAGGGAACCTTGTTTTACTAAATCAAAATCCTGGAGGTTATGGTGGGGAACTAGGATTACCACAGTATAATCCTTTTCATCGTTGCCTCCAAGCGTACTGCGTCCTTCTTCACAATGAAAACCAACTTTCATCCGTTCCCACTGTTCATTCTGTTATAATGCGAGACACATATGGAAATTTTGATATGATGCTGTGTTAACTGAAGTATTAGAAACACAAGTGGAAATTTTAATACCATAGGTATTCTGTTAGGTTTCCAAGTAAGTTACACAAAGCACCTCTCCTTTCTGTGTGAGTGGTGCAGTCAAGAAAGTCCAAACAAATTCCTCAAACCAATGGGAATTACTTCTGAATTGTTTGAATCTCATTTGTGTTGTACATCACCAAGTTTTTTTAACAAACACTTGACTTGCGATGAATCGATGGTTGTTTACGTTGCTAAGATGTTAAATTTCTTAACATACAGGTAGCTACAAGTGCACTTACAAACCTACAGGGTTGCATGTTAATAGGGACTAGAGGCGCCTGTGACCGATAACAGATGTAATTTTATTGTAAGGAGTGTTGGGAGGGGGAGCGACCCCGCCCTCTTATCGCCGCAGTCGTTCGTGACGCGGCGCTGCGCAGCGGGGCGCGGCGCGGCGGGGCGTGCGGGGCGAGGCGGGTGGCGGGGAGCGCGGGGTGCGGGTCGCGTGCTGAAGGCCTCCCGCGGCCTCGAACGTATCTGTGTCTGCCGGCGAGGCGGGCCGTCTCCTCCCCCTACCCGCCGCGCGGGCCCGGCTTGCGCAAATGGCGTCGTCCGATGTCGAAAAACCACACGGGTGCGCACGCTACGCAGATTAAAGGGTGCCCCCGCACGATGGGCAAATTTTCGCCGGGGCAATCAGGATCAGTCTCGACTAGAACGGAGGCGTGATACGAGCGATTGGGCTCCACCCTGGCCTTGAGCAGCCCCTGGCGCTGCGGAGGAGGCCGCCCTGGCCGGCGACGGCCGCGCCGCGTGACCAGCGCTTGGCGCTGCGGAAGCTGCGACGGACGCCTCCCGATGCCCATCTGCGATCCGGTTCGGCTCCACAACTGGCCTTCGGCCAAAGTTCATCGAGTTTTTCATCCAGTTTCCCTTGATCCGTTGAGAAAAATCTGAGATTCCCTTTCACTGTTTTATTTCTTCGCGAGTTTTTGTCCTTCAGAAGCCACTCACCCTATTCGAGATGGCGAGCGCCTCAAACCGCACACAAGATACCAACACACTTGCTGCAACAATATGAGATCGGCAGACACCGAGGCTTTCCGAATCCAGGGCGCGATTCAACACCGAGCCTAGGCGCTCACGAATTGCTCACCCCACATCCATAATCGACGCCTCATTGTACTTGCGTTGTATCTGGGCAGAAAAAGTACCTGTTTAATTGTAAACATACGGCTGCATCCCGCGTTCAGTTTACCCTCACCCTCGCTTCACAGCTAATCCACTTTCACTGTTAATTACTAGAGAAGGCATAGCCCCACACCATGCCGTTTCATTCACCCGGTTTTTCGGAAGGAGTAAAAACATTTGTTTGCGCACATAAGTAGAACATGTAGATATTCTCGCACTTGCCCAGACAAACCTCGAGGATGACCATGACACAATCTACGGAATTGTGTGTGTTAACTCAGCGAGGTAAGAAGATGGTCGTAATAGGTGATTCATGTTTTGTTTCCACAAACTTTCGAGCTGTTTTTCATCGTTGGTAGTGATCTAAAAGGCCATGCAAATGTTCCTTGAAAACAGACAGAAGTGGCTAAATTATATTCGATCAATGTGATTCCAAGCAGACTATGGGAAACGTAGAAATCGATACTAAGGAGGAAAACAGTGGGATGCAGTCTGACTATGCCTTTGTCGGGAGGTAGGCTTAGGAAAAGTTGACCGCGGGATGCAGTCTGTATACGCCGTTGCTGATATACTCCCCCTTCCCACGGCACTGCAAGGTGCACGCTCGTTCTCGATCGGAAAAATTATAGGTTTGCAAACGACCCTGTGGTATGGACGGACACAAGTTAGAGCTTGTCGCACGGCAGGTCAAGGCACGAGCTGGGGTGGTCGCCTACGCCTGCATCTGCAAATGCACCCGCTAACGAGAATCTCTGAGTTTCAAAGTTTGCGATTTCATTGCGATTACATTTCATAATTTCCTGCACAATAAACGTTCTTATTCACGCCAGCTCGAAACACCTTTTTTTATCTATTTTCTTCTCTTCAGTAACGCATCCTCGAGTAGCATTCCCAAGGGTGTCACGCTGTGTAGGTGCGTTTGCACATCTCTGACGACGAGCGGCTGCATTATGCGTCTACGTCTAGGGGCGATTCAGTTTGTGACGTTCCGAGTCTCCAGCAGTAGTGTTTTCTTTGGGTGTGCAAGTCGTGTATCAACGCCCAAGAAAATAAAAACAATCATTTTTTCCCTTTGTGTTTATTTCGATTTTTTCCATTTATTCTGTCTTACGTGTGATCGGCGTGATATATCGGTACCAGCGCGCCCATGTAATACAGACAGTGTGCGAGCGCAGTTCAGGCCGTTGGCGAATGTCTCCAACGTCTTGAGGACGATCGGGTGGCGGCAGCGCATGCGCGCGACGTCCCCCCACTTATGGACGAAGCATGCCAAGACGTTGGATCTCGATTCAACAGCCTGCTAATGAGCGAGCGTCCGTGATTGTGATATTCTCCTTTGCGTGTTGCAGCCGTTAGCAATACTCGTGAAATTAATGTTATTATTTTATATGGATAATGAAAAAGTGGTTCAGAAATTTTTAAATAATTGCTTTTCTTTCCTTTCCTATGAAAAAAAGAAACGAGTAATGTTGATCATGGGCGACCTTATCCTAATCTAATAATATTTCAGAATTTAATTTTTGAAACATCTGAAGAATAGGAAAAACGTCGAGCGTGTATTTTTAAATACTTTACAATGTATTATTCCAATCTTTGCAATATAATTTACAACAGCCTCCACATAGCACGTCACACACGGTTCTTAACTGTTTTTACGTTAAATAAATAATTAAACAAATAAATAATTTACATAATTTTAAAAAATCTACAATCCCATTGTTGTTATTTTGTGACTTTCTTTCCATTATTCTTCCAATATTACATTTTAAAATTTTGTTTATACTATAATTTAATTTTACTTTAAATGTTTGCGAAAAGAGTAGTGTGGAGATTAACACTGTCCTTCACTGTCAACGTCCTAGGTCCAGAGTGAAGAACCGCAACTGGTCTACAGTTTAAGTACCGATTTTCCGTCTTTTCTTAAGAAAATATTACTCCAACGAAATATTTTCAATGTTTCATTCTTTATTTATTTAATATCAAATAATAAAAACTTTGTAGCGTGCAATATGTGCACATTTTGGTATGGCAACATTTTCCTTTCTTTTCTCTGCGCGGCAAGTGATTTATACTACGAATTTTACTAAGCTGCCTAGCTGTTTCGGTGTCATCCAATCCGAAGGTTGAACGCAAACATACTGACGTCACTGTAGTGACGTTTAAGGTCCCGATTGGATAGCACTGAAACAGCTGAAGAAATGTCAGACGCAGCAAAGTAAAAACAGCAGTATAGTGTTAATTGGGATAAATATAAACAGGCGTAATAATAAAATCTAAAACAGACCTAATATACATTCGATATTTTTAACAATCGGGATTAGTCAGGTGTCAAGTAACGATACAAACTTGGGCGCGCCGCCCTGGAGAGCCGAGGTCGCTAAGGCTGAAGGGCCGGAGCTGTCTCGGCTCGAAGGGTCGCGGGTTCAAATCTCGCCTCGGGCATGGATGCTTGTGTGTGTTCGAGTTGTTCCTACAGTTAAAACTACGACAGTGGTCACTATATGACCAAATTGTTACAAAGGGACCTAAAATACTCGGGCGCATTAAAGCCTCATCTTTCGATTACATACATTATTTACATTTGTCCCTAAGTTTAAATCATTGAAATACACGAGACATTAGTTACTTGTTCACCCTAGTAGTACTTGTTTGCCCCAGGGTTGACGTTACACGTAAATACAGCTTATGACAAGCTTCATTATCTTCAAATTATTTATTTTTATTTCAAATTCCTAGACAATATGGAAGAGAATGGAAACATGAGTAACATGTATAAAACCTTGGGCTTTAAAAAAATTGTTTGAAACTAAAATATCAGTCATATTTCCAGAAGCGAAAAAATCGCTTCCTTTTACAACTAACACTAAAATCTGCCTCGAATCTGTAAGCTCGTCATTCGGTAAAATGTTGCCTGTTGTTTTGAAAACGACCATGGTCACGTTGGGTAGTGAAATAATTCGTCGAAATTCTGAGTAGAAATTTATTATAAGAGATTGTATAATTATTATACAATCTACAAGAGCTAATTGTGCACACAGTACGAATAAAAGCATTTTTTTTATAAGAGAGCCTTTTGAACACGTTATGGGTCGCTTCACGAGTACTCCTCTTGCATAGTTCCTCCTTCGCTTTACAATGTGAACTGCGCTTAAACCGCAGCAAATCAGAGCGATTTTGAAGCGGGGCCGCATTGGAGTCCTCAGAGATGTTAGCTTGCAACGGACTCCGATCTCCCACATATTAAGCCGCTTCCTTACAGTGTATCGGCTTATGCAGGGGCGTCCCCCCCCCCCCCCGCGGGGAACCATCTGGCCCGACATCCCGTACGCCAGCGCCTGGCAGAGGCGGCCGCCACAGGGCCTTGGATCTGTCGATTGGTTTAGTTTGGTTTTATCGTGTTTCCGGGCGCGTCAACTGCTTTGGCCATTAGTCCTGTTACTGTAGTGCATGTTTTTTCTCGGGAGATGACGGTGGTCTTCCCCCGCTGGATGGCGATCCGGCGCCGACCAACCGTCGGCTAGTGGGGTTTCCCCCTAACCAGGGCTCTCCCACCAGCGGGGTACCACCCCAGCCGGGACAAGCTCTAAGCTCCCGACCGGTCTCCTGGAATATGTGGTTGTGTAGCGCATGTTAGTGTAAATGTGTGTGTAAGGGGGAGAGGATAGGACAAGGAAGAGGAAGGACAGATCGCGCGCGGTCCGTGGCCCGTTTGGTAGGGTACTGCTCCGGCATTCACCTGGTGTTGATCGGAGAAACCACGGAAAACTACCGATCACAGCAGCCGGCCGCTAGAATTCTCCTCCAGGCAGCGACTGAATTCGACCTAGCTGAAAAGCTAGTGTCGAAAATCCTGCCGCTGTCGGGACTCGAACCTAGGACCTCCCGGTCAGAGGCGCTGCAGTGACATCAGTTGATGCTCCCGGTGGATCTGTCGACATGCGGTGGTGGCGCGCAGCGGCAGCTCCAAGGTTGCCAGGGTGCACACGAGACAGCTGCTGGCGCAGGCCTCCACCAGTGGGAAATCGAGGGAGACTTCCAAGAATCCCTTGCAACCAAGAGGCTGCAACCGTGGACGCATGGCACTATCGCATTCGGATACTAATGTTGCTACGCGATAGCACACCTTTCCTTGTGTTTTTTTTTGTAACGGTTACGCAAAATTATATTTTGTAACTGATGGTTGAAGTACCCTGTGTTACCAGGGTATTTATTAATCATCATTATCATCTTCTTCGCAGAAAAAGGAATTAATTATTTATATGGTATATCCTCGCCGTATCCTGCTCTCCCCGTCTTGACCCACCGTGGCCAGCCCAATCCCGCCCCGCGCACACCTATGTGCATACTGAAAGGACTACGGAAAAATAGGAGTACTTTTTACGAAATTCATATTGAGAGCAACTTGTCTCTTGTTTTGAAGGTCAACGACATAAAATTAAGATCGAAATAAATCACTTTTGTATAGAAATCAAACGTTCTTTTTTATGAGAGAAAAATGTATTTGAAAAATTTAGCCTGTTATGACGTACACCTTTTAGTGAAAACAGCAAAATTGGTTAAGTCACTACACAGACCCGCTCCCCCCAACAAACAGATATACACACGAAAATTGGGAAAACAACTGAATGAACTATTACATTATGTAAATCACGATATAAGATTTAAAAAAGCAATTATTTTTGAAACCATGGACAGAAACTCCAATTTTATTCGTTTAGATTATACTGCAAAAATATGAAATTTCTAATAGTTCCGAATGATTTGTAAATCTCTTTTCATCGAACTTTTTGAAACACAGCACACCATGTACGTTTTTACTCTCGTATTTAGAATATTCTCATAAGTTTCACTCCTATATTTAGAATAAAATGGGAAGTTACAAAGTTGAAAAGCAGGAATATGTAACCAGCAACGATTTCCACGGCAATATATGCGAGCGCTGGGGCCCTCGCATACCCTCGCTACCAATTTTGAGACTGAACTGAGAGAGGCATTGGAAAACGCCTTGAGTAGATTTGTGTGGGAACTGCGAAAGGATTGACTTTCAAAGAAATGAGTTGTCATGAGATGCTAGTTTCTTATAAACAATTACATATCTCGAATAGAAAAATGCGATGGCACCGAACGGATAGCAGTATTTTGCAGTTCGTTTAAATGCAGTTTAGAAAAGACAAAAAAATTGCCAATGTATAAACAATTTCCAATTTTTGCAATTCTGAAGGAGGAAGGGTTTCCTGATGTCCCAGAATCGAAAACTGCGAATTAACAATTTTGGAACAATTAGCAATTTTATAAACAATTCCAAAAAATGTGCGCTATTCCTGGCGGGGAGTGTCCCTAAATTGCCCCCAAGTTGAACAATGCAAAATAAGAATTTTGACAAGAAAAGCAAAATGACTGCTAAATACGTAGTTTAATTGTTGTAAAAAAAGATTAAGTGGATCTCATGAAACACTTAATCTTTGAATTTTGCTGTATGTTATAAAAATGGTTCCTTAGAAGTCTTCTATCGATTCGAAAAATACAGATTTTGCAATTTTTTCAACTTTTAGAAACAATACTTTGGGCTGGGGGAAAAATTAGCTGTCGCGCACTGTAAATTACTGGAAAAAATAAGAATTTGGTCAGTTTTGGCCACGCTGTTTTCACTAACGCCATGAACAACCCAAACTGCAGCAAACAACTCACGTAATGTTGCCATTGCTTGCTAGGACCTCTATTTATCTGTTATATCTGACGGTCCGCTGGACGGAAAACAGTTTATTTCGGGGAAGATTGTGTCTCTGTATACTAAATCTGTGGATTTATTTTGTTTATTCGTCAGTGAGTTACTAGTGATTAATCGCAATTAGTACGACAATCGATTATTTTATACGATTAATAAACAATTTAATCGATTTCATTTAGGCCGAACAATCTATACATCAATTAAATTATACGATTATAGAGTTCGATCTTTTCAGTTAAATTTTACTGTTTTAAATTTCTGATGTTATAGTTGGATTTAATTTAAAAAGTGCTGCCATTTCGCCAAAAATCGAGCTTTATTATAAGCACCTACTTACAATGGGGCATATTCGGCAATTGGCAGAGAGGAACCACTAAGGCGATTAAGATTGATTATCATTATTTTTTATTTTAATTTGTTGCGTCTACCAGTTTGACGCAACGCGTCTCCAAGACCCTCAAGGGGCGTTGGGCGCTTTGCGTTGGGGAGTAATCCTCCATTACATTGTGCGCTTGTGGAGTAATTCTCATTATAACTTTCTGTCATGTCGCGGTCAGTTGTCAAGAGGACCGCCAGGTAGCATCTCCACGAACGCGCCTCCTGCTACGCGCTCCTGGGGCTAGTCCAACCCTTGTGAAGCAGCCAAACTCGTTTTGTTGGAACAAATTTCACATGAGATTCGACTGGAATCGAACCCGGACATCAGTGGTGAAAGGCTAGCGACTTCGCTATGTGCCACTTATCATCTTCGTTTACGGATTAGGAATATTACAGCTTCTTTCCACCTTATTCTTGGCCTTCCAATGTTTTTCCTTTCAGCTTATAATTCAGGGCTTGCAGTGAAAGTCTGTCTTGCCACATATTTACAATATGCGTCACCCATTGCTGTGTGTACTTCTTAATTTTGTCACGTACTGTTTCTTTCCGACCTAGTTCCTCTCTTATTTTTTCACTTTTTATTTGGTCTCTTAATGTACAGCCCTTTACTACTTTCAAAAATCTCATTTCTGCTGATACAACCCTCCTAAAATCTTGATTTTGAACCCAAGTTTCAAATCAAAACAGTAAAACTTGGAGGGCCATAATATCAAAACATTTTAAATGGCTTTCTTTTCGTGCTTTCTTTTTAAACGTTCAACTAATATTTCCACATACTGCTTGAAATTTATGGATCTTGCTGGTGATCACCCTATCTCTTCTATATGCAATTTCACACCCTCGGTAGTTAAAATGTGTCATTTGTTCTAAAATCATATTTTGAAGTAGTCTTTGTCCTTACCGATTCTTTTCCTTTAAAAGACATAACTCTATTTTTATTTACTGATACTATCAGATTGTACCCCATAAAAATTTACTCCAATAGCTAAATAGATGTTTGCAAATCATCTTCGTTTTTCTGCAGGATCATCTGGACGTCGGCATATAAAATAGTATTTAAAAATTTATTTTTGTCCACGTGAATTCCTGAGGGCAGCACGTTCTTCCAGGACTTCAACCACAAGTGGAATTCTGAATACAGAAAAAATGAGCGTTTTTCGCAAATCAGCTATAAATTTGGACTCTTATGTCCTTCGTAAAGGACCTGCCGCGACAACATGGAGAACGATAATTTGAATAACTTTTTTTTCCACTGAATTGTAGAAGACGTGCACAGCTAATATAGTTACATTAATGACCAGAAGCAAACCAAGGGGCCATCTCAGCATTTGCTCAAAGGATCGGGGAAACTGGACGAAAACCCTGATCGAGATGGGGATCACTGACCCTGAAGCTGTGGTACAATACTTGTGACATGTTGTTTAGATATATACAATGGTAAATAAAAACATTAAATGAGATACGTATATCGATAATCGATACGTAATATACGTAATCGATACGTATTATAATCGATAACGTATATCGATTATAATTAATGCATACGAAAAACCTGATCGAGATGGGGATCATTGACCCTGAAGCTGTGGTACAATACTTGTGACATGTTGTTTAGATATATACAGATCAAATGATAAATAAATATCATTGTTAAAATTAATGTGACTTTCCTTTTGATGCAGAATAATTTTATTCTAATTTTACAGAAACAGATATGCAGCAGAAATGATTTTTCTTGGGATTTAAACTCTTCTATAGAAATTAATCGTTTAATGTCACCTAGTAAACTGTTGTAAAATAATGTACATGTATTGTATGTGCATTTTTTGTAGTGAGCTGTTGATACTGTCACCTGATGAATGTGATTACTACGTTAAGTGTTATAGTTATAGACATCGGCGTTTGCTGAAAATATTTTTCTACCCTTAATATGTCATTTTTGACAAAAAAACAACAACAACAACACTGATTCGTAAATCAACAGACAAGCTAATGGGAAAATTCCTAGATTAATAAAGAGGCTTACAAGAACTACGTGGGTGGGATTTTCTAATGATTCGTACAATTCTTTTTAGTAATCTAATACTCTGGGAGCTATAAGACGTATTTCCCCAGGATATTATGCCATATTTCAGGTGAGCATGAAGATTCGCGAAATATACACAACGAGCAGTATGAAGGATGACTGAATTTGAAAGAATTCTGAACGTGTGGCATAATGAACTTAAATTTGTGTTCAATTCATTTAAATGGACGTTCCATTTGACGTTTGAGTGAACTGAGAGAACTACAAATGTTACCTTAACACCAGTCAATGGCATACCGTTCATTTTCAATGGAATGTAGAGTTGTTTATTTGAAATGGAAACTGTATTGAGACCGTTTTAATTTATTACGGAACCATCTCTACTCTCTCTACTCTGTAGCGAGAAATTAAAAATAGTACTTTATTACGACTGTCGTCTCTGTGGTTTACGTAGTCGGAGAACCTCGAGTACCCAAGTGAATAGATACTTTTGATATTTAAAGATATTTGTGATATTGGAATTTGATTGATTGTCATATTTGAAGATATTTCTGACCGACTTTTTTCCAGAAATGTGCTTCTGTGTTGTAAGTCCCTCACAGTGGAAACTGTTTTCGTACATTCATTATAAAATGAGTTTAAATTAATTTTTTTATCGAGATCGTATCAATTTTTACAAATTAACCAAAATAGTAAATTATTTAGTACGTATATTCCACTTTCTCTCGTCATTTCTGCACTTTTTTGAGCACGCGTAGTTATCTGTTAAGAGCAATTTTCTTTCCATACAACTGGTGTCGAGTGCCCTATAGATCATCCTCTCGCATCCACGCCTGGTTTAATCCGAATATTTCAGTACTCCCCTCCCACGTCACAATGTTCGCGGTGATACATGACAATTCATGTGATTTCTGTTCTTGCGATACAGTGAGCGTATTCCCAGCAGCAAAGGAAAATGACACGCCCCATCATGAACTTCCAACAAATTCGATGGTTGGTTGGATGGTAGGTAGTGATTCCGGGCGCGTCAACTAGAGGTCATTAGTCCCCTAAGTGTAGGGTATGTTTTTCCTCGGGAGGTGGCAGTGTTCTTACCCCGCTGGATGGCGAGATCCGGCGCCGGCCTACCGTCAGCTAACGGGGTTACCCTAACCAGGTATCTCCCACCAGCGGGGCACGCCCCAGCCGGCACAAGCTCTAAGTTCCCGACCGGTCTCCCGGCATGTGTAATAGTGTAGTGCTGTTAGTGTAAGTGTGTGTGTGTGTGTGTGTGTGTGAGGGGAGAGGATAGGACAAGGAAGAGGAAGAAAAGATCGCGCGGTCCGTGGTCCGTTTGGTAGGGTACTCCTCCGGCATTCACCTGGTGTTGATAGGAGAAACCACGGAAAACTACCGATCAGAGCAGCCGGTCGCTAGAATTTTCCTCCAGATATCAACTGAATTCGACCTAGCTGACAAACTATTGTAGAAAATCTTGCCACTGTCGGGACTTGAACCTGGGACCTCCCGGTCAGAGGCACTGCAATGACATCAGTTGATGCTCTGAACCACCTCTCCCGGTCCAATACATTCGAATCATTGAGTATCGTGCTACACTCACTCATAATTTTTTCAGTATTATCGCAACGTCGGCGTTTGTGGCACACGTAACTTATGCATACATTATCTTGTAGCAACAAAACTTCGGCATACTAATGTGGACGATATGAAAGGACGATTATAAGGCAGTGTTTCAAAATCCTCTACTTTCTGTTTTGACAGTATAACAGTAAGTAGTATTATATGAAAGGGAGTATTTCAAAATGACGACCATTTGCACATTTCTTTTTGCAGAAATTGCATCATCATAGGTAACTGATGCAATAAAATGATCAGACAATAATACGATCAGAAATACACCAAATATAGCAATGGTTAAGCTTCATCGTTCAGTTTTCAAGATATGATTCAGAAGTTCCGACAAAACCGTCAACCAAAGCAATTTTACATTTCACACGTAATTGAACTTCAGACTCCCAGACAGCTAATATGTTGACGACGAAGTCTTCGAAAGCTGCTGAGTTAATTGATAAACATTTCGGTAAAGACAAAACCTTTTATTGTAATTGTTTCACACGTTCAAAGTTAGTCAAGGTTATACTACGTCGTCGCAAACATCCACGCGGACATACATGACTTTTAATACGAGTGGTTGGGAGTATTGATCCACGTCTGTCTCAAGAGCCTTGTTACCCACTGCTGACTGCGTTAGAAAGGGGCGCGGTGTCCGTGGGCTGAGGGTCCGAACCTCGGCCTTCTCGCTTGTCGTGTGTATTGCTCCCAAGAACACATCATTTTACCATAGACTCAGTGGTTTCATGGGGCAGGAACTTAGATATATCTCATTGAAAAAGAGCAATTTTATTTTATTTATTTAAAATTGTTATTACCAAATTGGCATCGTATCGAAGCATCAAAAAGCATAAAAAATGTGCATCAAAAAGCTATCGAAGGGCTTCGTATACAAAGTAATGAGACACGCTTTCCAAGCAATGAATGTATAAAAGTATGACGTAAATCCAATAACAATGCGACCTTTAAGGTGGGAAGCTACTGGAAAAAATAAAGCGCTCATTTATGCTAAACAAGTATTTTTTGCAGTTAGATATATAAAAAAGGCGTCTTACGAACTTTACTATATTTACACATTATCCAGTCTCCATGAGATCAACTGAAAAATACTTGAGTGCAAGGTCGAAGGTTATCTTCTGTTTTTCTTCGTGACCTTCCTATGGTCAATGCTGATTAGCGACTCGTGGATGCAACACCAGCGTTGTTATCGGCTTCCACAGAGTGACCTTTAGGTTCTACTACAGATTTGCTCTAGTGGATGAGAGAATCGCAAAGGCTGCTAATCACTTGAAGTGATAGTGACAGTTTACGTCAATACAATCTTGTTGCGAGCTGTGAAGTGATTACTTCAGGGTGCGGCAAAATGTGAAAATAATGCGAACTAGAAATTAGAAAACTTTTCGCAACAAAAGGAACATAAATGCTTCAAAGACATTTGAAAAAAATCTTTCATTCACAGAAGAAATCCAGAAATAAAGAAATCGCAAAATCAGAAGCATAAAAGGGATTAATCAATTTTCGAAAATTCAAACATTTCAACGAAAATGAGACCTGAACCACTGTTTTAAGCGTTCCTTGTACTATCCGTGGAAAGATTTGAAGAAAATATTTGGAGGGGATTTTGAGAACATTTTTTTATAAATTGCTTTAATTTTAGACAAAAAGCTTTTTTTTTTCAAAAAATTGTACAGGACGTTTTTTTAAAGATCTGATTTTTTTAACAGATTTTGTTTAAGGCAAAAATCCCTACTTTCAATTAGTAAATTTAAATTATTGAATTTTTGCAATTTTCGAAAATAGTTGAGCAAAAAAGAACTACCACTACTTTTTTAATATTTTGATAGGAAAGAGGAGAAAATTTAAAGAAAACATTTGGAGCCTAGTTTCTGTTTTCAGACACCTTTTCAACATTTCTGTGTCTTACTGTCAAATACGCAGACTATTTAGAGATAGAAGCCTATAGTTTAAATAGTCTGAGGAACCCTCTCTAGCTTTAACGACAGTAATTTTGTCTACATGAATACAACGTGCGGAAGTTATCTTCTAATAAAACAAAATATCATTAGTTTCCTAAATCGTTTGTTAACTTTTGACAATTTTATCATTATTTCGAAATCTGAAAAAATAATACTTTTCGAGTAATTAAAATTTTTTTCATGCACATATTTTATTTTCAAAAATGATTTTTTAATATAATTTTGTACATATTTATTAATATAGAAAAACCTTTGTAACACATTTTTGAATGTTCAAATTCACAGAAAATTAGCTCTCACATCACATTTCAAAATTAAACTTTAAAGGGCTAGCGCGTGAATTGGAGGCGTGAGATTATTATTCATTAAATTTTGAAATCTCGTTACGCTCGAAAAGGGAGTCCCCATCTACTTCTAGAAGACAGCTGTATTTGTGTTTGATAATACCCGACGAATATTTTGCCTTACATAAAACTAAGAATTTAGTTCCCAACGGATAGGGGAAAGTGACCAAATCAATAGCATTTGACCCACCAAAATTGAAGACTTCACATCTGATTCAGTCTTCAAGAACGTGGGCCTTCTAATGGGATTAAAACGAAGATAATTTATTCATTTTACCTTATTTTATATTAGCTTATTATAAGCTGATATATCTTTTTTACTATTGGCATTGCAATAATGTAATATGAAGGGTACGTTTTTGGACTTTATTGGACTCAGATGCGCTCAGGGGTAGAATATGGAATGGCTATTTTTGAGTCGAACACCTGACAACTACCAAAATTGTGCAATTTTCAAATGGCCTTCACTGGAACAAAAATCGAGGTTGGGAAATAAATTAATGAAAAATAGAACAAAGTAATAATGGGCCATTTTTAAGCAATGGATCTATTCAGAAGGAAGTGTGCTTATTGCCCATTTAGTTTCACTTAACGAGTTTAGTACTGTAGTCCACAAATTCGAGAAAATTGAAAATGATCTTCACAGTGAACACTGGTGCTTTTACCCCACTGTTCGTAAACAATATTAATAAAATTATTTTTCTGCGCTCGTGTAGCAACAAAATTCAACGACATAATCCTACAGTTCAGTTGGCGATGCATACTTGGTAAATTTGTGGCTACGATCTAATTCCACACGTTTTTGCCCTAATTTCGCCTACTTCGAGGCACACTGTTTTAGGGTCGACCTCGTTCCCAAGTCACACAAAGACAACGCGGATGCAGGTATGTTCCGCGTCGGGGACTGGAGACGATATGCAGCCTCGCCACACGAGAAAACATCTTCCGCAGGAGCTACGATCCTCCCCATCACATTCGTGTTCTTTTCGAGAATAGAGGTTGATCTCTCGAAGGTAAACACATGAAATTCAACATTGACAGACGATTCTCAACAATTTTCAATACGATGTTTAAGTTATTTTTAAGTACATGTGGCATGGCGGATCAATTCCAAATCTCAGGTTTCAAATTTTTTTTTATATCAAAATTATTTACTGACTTCTGCGGTCAGTCATGTTGGACCTCTTCCGAACTATAATAATGTTTTACATCGACACATTTGTTAATTTCACATTATTGACAAAAAATCATTTGAATTGATGCCTTATTTTACGTGGCGAGACTCAGGCCATGAGACCTGTTCTTCCGTCTGATTACGCAAATTTCCCTATGCTTCTTTCGCCAACTACAGGAGAAAGGCGGTCGACAGTAGGGCGACGAAACAGGCAATTTGAATTTAGCTCAGGGGCTTCATTTAGGTTTAAGGATCTTTTACATGCAGTAAATCTACTAACATGGGACAGCCGGCTTTACTACCCCTCCGAAGGAAGGCGTACGAAGGACTTTTTCACCCTTGCAAAACCACAGCATTGATCGGATTTGAATATACGAACGTGGGTATCACAGTCCGATACGCTAACCGTTACACCATCGACGACCGCACATTACATTATATATATATATATATATATATATATATATATATATATATATATATATATATATATATAATAATTTCACATTATACAATATTCATAAAAAAGGGGCGATAATGACCTTAATTTATAGCAGGAAGAACTGGTCAAATGTATAGCAAGCGAAAGACGCTGCAGTGTTACCCAATTTAGATAAATGATTACTAGGATACAGTTATTGACAATTTTGAAACACACAAATGAATAGTAAATTGATTAAACAATTTATACAATTAATATCATTTTAATTTTTCAGATTTGAAATGCTTAAATTATTGAATAGAATGTAATTTTAAGAATAGAATTATACAGTCAAGATAACTATCTTTTGTAACTAAGTTTCTTATAGTGGGTCGATTTTTATATTACAAGATCCATTATCGATTTTTGTATCCATTACGTATTTTGTGTTTGGTAATTTCTTTTAAAGAAATTGTCATTCTGATATCCAGGCATGTAACCATTGATTCTTCATAGTGTACAACAAAACATCGCCTTTTCAGAGGAAGACGCTAATACTACTACCCATTACAGCCGAACATCAGGCGACAATGAACTTATTTTTCTAAATTTTAGATTATTAATCGACATTTCGAAATCGAAAATATAGCTTCACTTTTTTCATTTCATTATTTAATTATATTTTTGCTTCTTGCAATTCACTTTCGAAACGCAATTATTATTACGAACTTCGTAGACCTAAGATTTCTCAGTTACATTGTAACTACAGGATGCATTTTAAAGATAAAAATGTTAACCCACAAGAATACGAAAAAGAAAACCCAATATCGGGAAAGGATACAAAAACAGAAATTGTGTTAAACAACAACCAAAGCTGTGTAGTTTTTTCTCACTTGAAGTATTCTGTATCATTCCGTCAACTTTCCTCGGTTACGTTGAAACTACAGCATGAGTTTCGAATTGTTCACTTTCGGAAGAAAAAAAGAAATATTTGATTACGGTGACACGGCGTCCCTTTTTTAGAATTCATTAACAAAGCAATTATTGTTTTTGTATACACGATCTGCAGTACGACAACCATGTCCTGTTAATTTTCCATGTCTTACGAATAAGAAACACCACAAACCCTGACTATAGAAACAATTAATATGCTAAACAAAATTCAAGAAATAAGTGTACTATAAAATTATTGTAAGTTTCTGAGAATGCTGCGCGGATAACAAACCACACTGAGGCAACATCACATTCCGGAATTTCGATAAATGAAACTACAAAGAACATCGGGCAGTGTCGAGAGTCAAGAACTAACTCCCCTTTTTTTTTTTTATTTGTTGCGTCTCCAAGCCCTTAAGGGGCATTGAGTGCTTTGCACTGGGGAGTAATCCTCCATTAATGTGCTTTTTAACTTTTAATATTTGTCAAGTCTCGTCACGTCGCAGTCAGTCAGTGCCTTTTATCCCTTCGGCCAGGGGCTCGACGCCGTTAGATCCCGGGGTTCCTGGCCGGCCACCCAGCCACGAACCCGCGGGTCTCGAATGCGCTTAACCTTCGTGACTTCACAGAGCGTAGTAAACGCATTCGGCTAGCGCCGCCGGCTATTGTTGAAGATTGTTTAAAAAGAAAGCGAATCAAATTCAGGGAAGAAGATTCAAAATAATGGAACGACCTCAGAAACTGTAAACTAAGATACATTCGACAACCATCAGATAAAAATCCAGCAATTTTCGGAGGAAGGAGCAGGTTGTTCTAATGAGGTGTAGAATACGACACACCGTTTTCACTCACGCCATCTCATTAGCAAAGGTGATCTGAGTATATTGTAGATCGTATCTGTGGGTGTCCAAAGCATGAAATCAAGCCGAGAAAATTCCAGCTACCAAACATCAGAGAAAATATTAAGAGACAAATAATTATTTTCCAAATTTATAGTATACTTCAAAGATATCAATATTTTCAAATCCATATAAACTTTTAATATGTAACTTAAGATTATTTACATAGTAAGATCATTTACACACATCGTAAGATCACTTACAAACAAAACACTACTGTTTCTACTTTTATATTATTATTATTATTATTATTATTATTATTATTATTATTATTATATTTAACTCATTATTATAAAAATTTCTTATTTATATCTCTGTATTCAAATGTGAATTATTTTTGGAATATTTTAACAGCATTATATTGTAATTAAGAAACATTGTGTTTCTTTAATTGCTTTCGACTGTAGAATAATTGTTTATTTGTTTTCTAGTAGCAGAAAATTGTAAATGCAAATGATTTATTTATTTGCAAACTGATTACTGACAATTGTAATGGTATTATGTGTATGATGGTTAACTGATCTGACAATTTTGTAATTTTTCTGTGTCAATACGGTCGCTAATAACCCAAAGTTATTGATGCGGTATTTTTCAAGAATGTCTTGCTAATACGAATCAAGAACTTATTAAAAGAATTTCATTTAGGAGTACATCGCTAATAATAAATAAAAGTGCATTCCACTTTGGACATTCCTTGGACAAGTACGACCCGAATTATCCGTTTCCTTTGCAAAAAATAGCCCAAAGTAATCAAGTAAAACTAGAGGTGCAACAGAATGGCACAGACTTTCTCGTAGCATTTTTTTCTTATTTCTTTGGTGTGGTCAGGCTTTAAGGTCTTGCTCCATTCTCTGACCTCCTGATTCGCTGCCTTCCATCGTCGCCCAAAGTACATTTTTTGACACTTTCTAAACTTTTTGCTTTCCTAATAGTACGACCGAAATATTATTACGTAGACATTTTCATTGAAAAATTTGAAGCCGTTTTAAAGAAAATGGCGATGAAGCATTACTGTAAATGCGATATTTGAAGCTCTTTTTCACAGGAATCTATTGAGTTTTCGAAAAACTTCGTTTAAAGTCATTTGAAGCACAGCCACTCACAAATGTAAAAATGTATACAGATCAATGGAAAAGTGCATATTAACGGTGTGAGAAAAATTTCAAAAATATTACATTTGTACAATTTTTTTAAAATAAAAGAATACCTCAAAATAAACTTTACGTCATATTAAACAGTGGCATTACAACTATCCAACAGAAAATTTTAAGAAAAAATTTGCAGCCAATTTTTAGAAAACTGCGTTTGAGAGTTTCTGAAAATGTGGAATTTTGAGATCATTTTCATAGAAAACTCTTGAGTTTTCGAGAAACTTTATTTGACATTATTTAAAGCACATGTACTCATAAATCTAATAATGTGAAGAAATCGCCTCTAATGTAAATATTCCTGATGTGCGAGACACGTCAAAAGAATTACATTTGTGTAATTTTTGAAAAAACAAAAAAAACAGGGCAATATGGTGTGTATGTCGTCGGGTAGGGTGCATTTGGTACTATATCTACCGAAAATTTAAAGAAAAAATTTGGAGCAGTTTGTGAGAAAATTTTGTTTTTGTCATTGCTCTATTGCACTAACTCTACTAAAATTGGTGTAAAACTCCTAGGAGGCCTAGGCGCTTCCGAGGTCTTAATTGTAATGTGAAAAGGCAATAATTGCAATAATCTTTTTTTTTTTTTTAATGTCGTAATCTGCATTTTTTTTTGTTTCTGAAATATTTTCGGTGGAGGATGTGATGTAATTCTCTATACACCAGGATCACACTTTCAAGGTTTTATGTCGACGGTTTCTTATAAACTGCCAAAAACTATTTGTCTGCTTATTTATCATATTTTTTCAGTCAGATAAAATAGCGCTGTTGCCGAAAAAATTAATTAAAAAAACGTTTTTGGCTGTAGAGGGGTGTGGTGGGTCGGGGTTAAGAAACCTTTCAAAAAAAGTATTTTTATTATAGATTTATAATGAAACCATTCATACGTCTTTTTGTTTAAGGGAACATTTTACCATCTTATCTGGGAGTACCATTACAGTACATCTTATCTGGGAGTACCATAATAGGTTTTAAATCGTTTCTAAAAGATTAATTTAAAAGTACAACAAAAGTAAATGTAAGAAACAAATGAAGAAATATGAAATAACGTACAAATTATAACTTACGTAGCATCTGACTCAAAAAACCTAAATTTACGTTCACGAAGCGCAAGGTTTTCAGAGTGAGCGACGAAGTTTGACGCTCAAAATATACTCATATTTTCGAAATATTCAATCTGATCTTATTTCAAGAACTTTGGGATGAACACATTTCATTAACAAGAAAATTATATCTTCATAACTGTAGTTGTAGGAAGTCGCCGAAACAATTTTGAACTTTTTCAATTTTCGGTTGGTTTGCCTTAAACTGGTTTACGTTAAACCCGCCGTCTGTCCACCTGTGGTCAACACTAACGATTAAACCGTTTACGGGATTTTCTGCAAAATCGCCATTCTCCGTTCGATCTGGCTGAACTCAAGGCTCTGCGAATTTGATTTTGGGAAGTACTTTAGATGGCATCGCAACAAAAAACAATTATTGAAACGAATCCATAGGAACCTCAATCAGTGAAAGAACACTTGAATTTTGTGGCGGATTCGTAACGTACCGCGAGAAAATTAAAATCATTACCACATATCATCATTTATTTATTGTCAATTGTTTATAAAGTTTTATTATGGTTCGTATGGGTTCTAAACGATAATCCGTCCTGTATCTGAGATTTATAATTGACTTCCGAATTAAATTCACATCCGCTGAAAACGAGTTCAGTTCCGTACCAGCCCACCGACAACGCGTGGAATGGCACCTTCCTTGCATAGAATGATAAAACGTAACGAACAGACACACGGGCACATGCATGTTACCATATGTACGCTAAAACTGCTGTTTCTAACCGTTTTATGCCTATTTGAAGCATTAAGGCTTTTCGACTGGTCTTCGGGCGTGCGGGCCCATTGTGCGACTGATGACTATCGCCGCCTCCGTCACTTCCACTGCCACCAGCGCCGCCACAGACTCCATCGCCACTGTGACAATCACCACCTCCACTGCATTCGCCGTCGCTGCCACTCTACCACTGCTACGTCAACAGCACCGCTGCCGCCTCTCTCCTCTACCGCCTCCATCGCCTGCGAAAGCGTCGCTTCGCAGCTCCGCGAGCTCACAGCTCGCAGCTTTTCCAACGCGCGGCGCCGTTGCGCGCAGGGGGGCTGGCGGGCGGGGAGGGGGAGGGGGCAGAGGGGGAGGTTCGTGGCGTCGCTCGCGATCTCCGCTGCGCGCATTTACAGCCCTCACAGAAAGCTAAGCGCGATAAAAGTGGCTGTGTGTGCAAGAGGCGATACGGGGCGAACGAAATGTTTGTTTACGTGGGAACGATCGCCACGAAACCATCTTCTTTGGCAGTAGCGTCCGTTGGGTTGTTAGTCGGAGCGGTAACGTTCCCCAGTTCCTTCTTCCCTTCAAGTCACCTATTTCATTCTCTCTCTCTCCTGTATCAGGCCACATTCTTTCCGTTCGCCATACGATTAATAGAAACGTGCACTGCCTAAAACAAGCGCGGGAGTCAACATTTCTGGCCCCCATTGCAATTCAACTTTTACAATACCACGTACACGTTCGTATTAAGTATTGTGTATATATCGTAATAAGTAATGATGCAATGGAAAGCAGCGATTTTTCGTCAGAAAAACTCATCATGGGGACCTGATATTAAAACAAAATTGGATAAATCTTGTTCCTATATATATATTAATAAATTACTTCCTCTAACACTGTTGTCAGATTCTACATTTTGCGAGTGATGATACTGAAAAAGTGATCCGTCCGTTTGTGGTCAACGCTACCGCCTAAACCGTGCAAATGATCTCTTCCAAAACTGATATTTCATTATCGATCTAGCTGAGCTGGATTTCCCAAAAATTTGAAGCGGAGATATTTGGTTTTTAGGATACATTACATGAATCCTTAACATTTCCAAAATGTTCTAAAAAATTATTCCAAATTTTTTGTTTATATGTTTTCCTCGGATAGAGCAAAGGTCGCCTAAAATGGCACAGGTTTCATTTTTTATAATTCTCGAAAATTTTCTATCGTTTTCGAAAATTGCAAAAGTTACAAATAATGCGAGAAAGCAGAGTAGGACCACTCATATTATTAACTCATGCCAATTTACTAGATAATAATAGAAAGATAATTAAATTATACAATAGTTAATAATAGTACATATTATAAGTACAATTAAGTTATATCTTTAACGAGTCAAAAAAATGATTTTATGTTCAACCATTTACAGTGATGCCGCAGAAGATCCTCCTCTTCGCTTGCATAAGAATTCCTCCAAATTCAGGTTAAAAAGGTGAAAATCAGATATTGAACATATTTACGAAAGCAAAATGATTTATTGCGTTAGGCTATGGGACCCTATTAAAATTATCAATAGGGCCACGTTCATCCTGTGTATGCCTATTGTGATTAATATGTAATGTTGATGGAAAATTGTATTTTGAAAAGGAAGTTAAGCATAATAATTATGTATGGATTTAATATTAAACTATTTAGCATACCCTGTCAATATGAGACTCGGACTGAAATAAAGGAGGTTTATACACGATTTTCCTAAATGTTCACTATACAACAGTACTGTTTTTTACTTATATAAATAAACTCCATAATTGTATCTCTTTTGAATATTTTGTTTCGGGAGTATCTCACCCTGGACGCTACCCCCTCGAATGACTTCACTAGCTCAAGGGCGAACGGTGTTACGAGGACTAGTATAACTTGCAACATAGTACACTAACTTATCGCTCACGGTTGCCTATTAATGTCTGTCGTTGACAACATCAGCTCAGTGCCGGATCTAGACAATTTTGGCTCAATGCTAAAACAATGCTGAAACGTAGCCCCCCCCCCAATAAAAATGTTTAAGTTGTAACAAGAAACTATACGAGTTATTTTACTTATTTCAATAAATAACAAAAATTACAACGTTTAAAGTATAAACAGTATTTGGATATTTATTTTAAATAATAGTTTCAAGTAAAAGTATTTAGTAATCAAATAATACAATATCCACGGTGAGCTTAAAACGCTAATAATTGTTGTTGTGCTTAGTTAGTGTTTAATAAAAAACACTTGTTATAATATTTCATGAAATAATAAAATGAATTTCAGTAGAATCTATTTTAATGTTAGAGTCATTTGATTCATTTCATAGAGTCCTATCTTAGAAGTAATGACTATAATTAACTACTTAAGGTAAAAATTTAATTGTAAATTTTGTGAAATGTCAGATTACTGTACCGCGACTTATAAAATTTAGATAACGATTCGGCCAACTCTCAAGCCCTGAAGACAGGGAACCATTGTGGCCGCCATCTTCTTACGCCGCGTACATCGACGGGAATCACTAGCGACGTTGACAGTTTTTATCATTTCCTGTGATGCTCTAGCGGGTGATTTGAGGGATCTGGTCGATGGAGTCCGTCGGCGGATACATTCCCCGAGGACAAGTTCGCTTCTTCACGTGCTCTCACCTCATGGACTCTGCGGATTTGATTGATCTCGCTCGGCAACAAACCCTGGTTCTGATGGTTGATGGCCAACCTCTCATACACAGAGGCTGGGATAACAACCAATTGCATAGTTTTGATGATGATGATGATGAAGAAGAAGGGGGAAATGGTGTAATTCGTATGGATGTTGAGAGAGCTGTTTGCCCCCCGCATCGGCGCTGGAGGCGAGTTAATGAACACGGACGCAGAGGCAGAGGGGGCCGCCGCGCGCCCCTGGTTCCCACGTCACCCCAGCGCCTGAGCGGTGGGCGGGCGGCGGCGGCGGTGGCGGCGGCGGCGGCGTCGCGCTCGAGAGCCAACGCTCCTTTGTTCGCCGCCGGCTGCACCCGCGGCGCCGCCTGCTCCACTTTCTACTCCGCTGCGGCGGCGGTGCGGGCGAGTGGGCGGGCCGCGCTTTGGCCGCCCCTGTCCAAACACGCTCGACCGGGCACGCGGGGCCGCGCCGCGCAGCGCTCGCCGGCCCTTCGCCCCGCCCCCGCGAAGTAGACCGTCGACGAGGCGGAGAAGCGCCCGAGGGGCCCTCATCCACCCGCCCCCACCCCGCCCCTCCGCCCCCTCCCCCACGCCCCGCGCACAGGCCGCGCGCTGCGCAGCCCCGTCTTCCATCGCCGTGGCAGGCGGCAGGACACAGCCGAAGGAGTAAATTATTACGATCACGATGGTGGTAATACAGAATAACTATAATAATTATGATCTACTAATATCATCCACATGCACACTCATCTCCACTGTCTCATAACTTCATCTAGCAAATACAACGCAAACTGATACACAAAACTGCCAATGGTACCATATGTTTCTGACGAGAGAAAATTGAAACCTTTCGCTTTCTCTTTGGGGAATTTTCCCGACAAAAATACACTGAAATGACCACGACTGACTTGAGAAAATGAATATAGTCATAACAATGAATAAATCAAAAATGAATCAATCTCAAAAAGTCAAACTGCTAATGACGTTGCATGACGTTAAATGTACTGCCTAGAAGTGAACAACAATCCAGCAACTATTCCGTTTCATATTTCAAGTACTTTTTACAAACACTTTAAAAACATTTGCTTTAGAAAAGAGGTACTTTTAAAACAAAAACGTGTAATCAAGTGCGATATGTTGACAGTAATAGGAAAGGACATTTGGATCAAGCGGAATTTTGCCTCTCGCCCTGCAATATTAGAACATTTTCTGAAAATTTCGCGAGGCCTGAGGACTCCGATCGCAGTGGACACCATTTTGAAAGCGAATATTCACTAGGGAAGAAGGCACCATTTACTTATTCCAGCAGTATGTATACTCAGTGACTAAGCACATTTCTACTTCGTATTCAGTGTCCAAAAAGGAAGCGCCTGATCTTACAGAACAACTTTGATTTTTGTGTGAATGTGAGATCATTTTAGTTCAGGACTACAGATGAAGTCACGATATTGTGAACGACCCTACACTAAGGCCTTCAAAAACTGGAAGAACTGAAAAATAAATTTTTAAGAAATGTTTTAAAAGCTCCATGGTATATCAGAAACGATCAAATTTTAAAAGAATTATCTATAGAACCTATGAAAACTTGGATTTTAAAACTTTCTTCTAATTTCTACTCTTCTCTTTCATCTTGCCCAGCCACTCCTTTGTACACTCTAGGTAAATCAGTCAATCTTTTTCCAAGATTAAAAACAAGATATTCTAAAGACCTACTTCATCCTCCTCAAGAAAGCGTGCGCAGATGATTTTCTCCCCCCATACGTCACATACAGTTTTTGACTAAATAAATAAATAAAAATAAATAAATTAGCTGTAAAGCAGGTTCCCACATTTCTAAATTAAATAATTATGTTTTTAATCCAAATATTGTATGTATTTTTCTGAAGGACCCTTCCTGGATATCCTTAGTTATTGTCTTATATTGTAAATATTACTGTCTTTCAAGCATTGTACATGTATGATGAAATGTACATACTATGTATCATAAAAATCCTTGAAAGTCATAATAATGTCGAACAAGGATAATAAATACTATTAAAAAAAAACCTACTCTAACTAAAATGAGGTTTCTTCAGACGCGGTTTTCTACAAAACCAAATGATGTGATTTTGGCGCACGTTTATGACAGAGGCTTGTTTTTTCGAAAGAGGAAATGAAAGGCTTTCAAGGCTTGTTTTTCTCCAATGTGCCAATACTAAGGTCTCCTCGGTAATATCTTATCCGTCTGAAACAACGAAAGTCCGGCAAAACCAAGATATGTCAAGATGTGTGATAATTACTCGATCTTATGAACTTAAAGGACAGAACGCCATTGATTTGCTACTTAATGGGCCAAAAGTCAGCGTTCTCGAAATTTAATTTACTATTTGGTAAAATGTCAATAAAGACTACAATTTTGCGGTACCAGCATCAACTTGATTTAACGTGTAAGTCAAGAGAAAAGAAAAAAAACAGAGTAAAATTACATCATTGTGAAAAGTTCTAATCGTCATTAGAAATAATGAATGTGGACGTTTTTATTATCTCCTTTGTTTCATGGCCGTTGGTGTGAAAAGTTATGATTAATTACTTCACACAATTGCATTTTCATGAAAAAGGAATAATAGGCATTGTGACACTATAAATTTATTCTCATTTACAACGCGGCGACCCGTGGCATTGTGGTCGCCCCGCTCCACTTCTACCTCTGGGCACAGCGGTTCAAAGCTCGGACGATCCACGAGGCATTGTGTGCCAAGTTGGGTTTGGGCGGGCCTTCTGGAGGTGATCCCGTTTCCCCCACCCCTCATTACGCTATTAGATTACTCTACCGCCATTTCTATAATAATATCATAATCCACAATCCATCAAAATCAATAATTCACTCCAGGTTTGGCTTAGATACTGGCATTAGAAATAATAAATAATATAATTGACACAACAAAGTTGTTTGAGAGACAATATTTGGCAAATGGTTAGACGTAAAACATGATAGATAATTGGTTATAGAAAAAAATGAATTTCATCAATATTTTATCGCATTCTTTTAATTAAAATCAAGAAGAGGGAAATGTTGAAAGGGTCTTTTTTTTGCTTTAATAAACTATGCTTATTAATCTTCACATGCGTCAAAAAAATTAAAAGTAGAATTCGCACAAAAGTTGTTCAAAACTTAAAAAAATAATTTAAAAAGGGAACCTCTCGAAAACAATACCAAGAATTAAAAAGCTCTTAACTTTGGATACATTCTTGCCCCTGCTTAATGTCCGAATGAAGAAAAACGAACATCGATTTCCTCCGAATTTTCAAATATGTTAGCGAAAGAAGAGCGTGTTGACAATTACAGCTTGAATAACTCCGACTTCAGACATTGCCTTCAACTGGAACATCGAGAAAGCTAATACCAACCAAACTTTTATATTGGCGGCAATGCATTCTAAAACATCAAAAAATGTGAACGGAAAATAAAAAACGAAAGGCAGATATCTTAGGACAACAGAAAACGACCTTTTTGCGATGCGTGGGGTCTGCTACACATGGCAGGCGTAGGAAACGGGGTCGAAGCGAGCGGAGAACAAAAGGAACACGCCGAACGTGATGGGCGGTGCGGCGCGGAGCTGGCAACGCCGCGCGCGAGCGGGGCCGCGGAGGCGGAGGCGCAGGCGGAGCCGGGGAGCGCGTCCGCCGCGGCTGGGCGCCGAGGGCGGGGGGGGGCGCAAGCCCACACACCCTCCCGCTCTTCCGAGGAACATGGCGTCTCCTATCCACACCACAACGACCAACAACTGCGTATTTCTCGATACGCGGCCGATTTCAGAACGTCTCGCTCATCCACAATGCAGGGAAAATGCCTGTCCCTATTTGTTTCTTTTGAAAGCAGGAGTCCAAATTCACGGTCGTTACGAGAATAAAGAGCGTTTCATCATGCGAGGGAGAGACTTCATTATGTATGTGCAAACCAAGATAATGGATATTTTATTGTACTGTACTAGTACACCTAAAGCTCTACAAGGTTATTTTGTTCATCAATACATATTCATTTTTTATATTCAGAAGAACTCTCTTCGGTTTTTGGTTATTTTTTTCAGTAAGATGTTCTGTTGTAATTCATTGTCATTATAAAATAGAGACGAGCATTATACGCATTTTTGTTACTTTAAAATTCATTATTTATAATTTTTGTCAGGCATAGTTCTCTTATCGTCCACCGGGAGAAGTAGCTCAGGGGATCAATGATTCCACTGAAGTGCCTCTGACCTGGAGTTCATCGGTTCGAGTCCCGAAGGTGGCAGGATTTTTCGACCTCAGTTACAAACTAGCAAGGTCGAATTCAGTCACTGTCTGGAGGAGAATTCTCGAGGTCGGCTGCTGTGATTGGTAGTTTTCAGTTGTTTCTCTGATCAACACCAGCTGAATGCCGGAGTAGTACCCTAACAAACAGGTCATGGACCAATTGATATTAAAAAAAAAGATCTGGAGGGTGATAGCGCTGGCTTTACATGCGGATTCAGCACCTCGCCACACATAGAGAAACATGCGTCAAGTCTTTGGGTCTGACAACAACCCTCGAAAACAAAAAATACATTATTACAGTGGTTTTTCACGATTAAAAAAAAACTTTAGAGTGGTGGCGTAATTCTGGCTTCAGATTCGGATTCAACGCGTCGACAAACAGAGAAGCAAGTATGAAGTCTTTGGGTCTGACAAGTACATTTTGTGTGCCTGCGTTATTAATAAAAAAAGTCTATAAATCGTAGACAATGTTCCCATGTCTTTGTCTTCAAGAAATGATTTTAACAACAAAACATGTACAGGAATACTATTTAGCTTACCATCCACAGCGAATAACAAATCTTTTATGACATCCATCACATAGGATTGTAAGTTCCTCAAACAAATGTCCGTCATCTTTTCTCATTTCTGCTCTTTAGCCAGTCCGGCCAAAGCCCACCCTACCGATGGGCCGCTTCGAATATTAGAGGAGTTTTTGATGATATTGTCGTGCTATTACCATATGGTCTTCATTTCTTATAATTATATTGTGGGACAACTCACGAATCATATGTGTACATACAGAGGTTGCAGGTTTTTGTTGCATTTGTCAGTTTAAGTTGACGTGTAATTTGATTACCGTGAACAGCGAACGTCTCTAACATTAGTATGATACTTGCTAAAAAAAACAACCTTTTTTTCTCCACGAATTTCAATTAAGGATTAAGCTTTCAGCGCAAAACATCTTTTGAGTCTTTTTCACTCACACCATTTGACACACACGATATTTATAAAAAAAAGGCGTGGGTTTTGGCGCAGTGAGCAGATGCAAGGGAGGAAAGCGCTGGGCAAGGCGACAGTGGTGGCGACAGCAAAGCTCTCGCCAGAAAACACGCTCTCATGCATGAAAATTTTCTGAGTTCGACGCCATTAATCGTACAGAATCAGCATTTTTAAATCTTATGAATCCGCTCTCAGTATCTAGTGAGCTTACTAGCTAAAACGAGAATCAAATTATAAGTTTAATGATGCAATTAATAAATATGATTGATTTTACGTTGAACCATGTACAAGTTGCCAGGTGACTTGGAGTGCCCCTTCCCCAAATATATGACAATTCCTCAAATTGTCACGTTCAAAAAGGGGAAAGTAGGGATTGAACATATTCAAATAAAATATTTTATAACGTAAGGCAATGGGGCTCGTTTCTTCCACCCCGAGCGTACGCCAATGTGCATCACGAGAAATAATGGACATTAAGAGAGCCCCGAAGGTCGCCAGAAAGCCTTTTTATTAGTTACGATTTGACGACTTTTAATAATATCGGTACATCTAGGGTTGTTATAGCAGATTTTCATTTTGTCACTTTTGCCTATTTTTAGTATTTTGCCTTTTGCATTTTTTCCTTTCTTCTCCTACCATCGCGCTCGATCAAACTGGAAACATACCTATACGCCTGGGCAACACGAAGGCACATGCTGTGGAGGCTCCAGGGTCAGATAGTTAAAAATCTAAATGAGAAAGAAAGACGAAACTAGTCAACATTTTTGATTTTTACATTCATGTTGACAGGTTTTGTATGCATACGAGGAATACCATTCTTTTTTTAAGTATGGATTCCGATCCCTTTCGAGGACAGAGAGCTCTGTATATGACACACCCTTCCCAGTGCTGGCGATTACCCAAGGGCAAAGAACGAAAACTATAACTACGTTTCCTTTGGTACGATTTCAAGATTCAAACGGGAAGAATAGCATTTCCTAAAGATAGCGTCCCGAGTACAATAAATTCGTAGTGATCATACAGGGTGGTCATGTACATGAAGATTACAAAGAAAACATCATTTCTTTCTACATAAATGCTAATGTAAATTTTAGAGTTACAATAATAATGTGAGCAATTGTATTTATTAATTTCTTTTAAATGTTCAGTTTTCATTGTTTACATGTCTTTTTGCACCCCCACTTTATAGATAGAGCAAATGCCTCTTTGTCTACCTATTTTAGGAAGAATAGGTACCTCAATTTCCATGCTCTAGGCATTAATATTTTAAATACAGAATAATCAAAAAATGATCTTAAGCCGTCTAATGGATTATTTGATATTCAGTTTTGGGAAAAGATCCGGGGATTGAAATAAGTAAATCATTCGAAGAAATCAGAAACGATACATTTTTTCTATGTTTTAACCCATTTGTGATGATTTCTATGTTTTAACCCATTTGCTTTTAGTTCTTTTAGCAAGTACAAAGTCAATCATTGCAGAAATTACAACTGTGCCCAAAACTTAGCTTGTTTTTCAAATAGAATACATGCTTAACAAAAAGCATGCGAAAAGAAAGCACATAATATATTTCTGGAATAACGTGCAGCCACAAATGCTAAAAGGGGGCTTATTTCAAACAAAAGTCCCTCCTCCAATACATAAACAATTCATTTTTTCAGGCAACACAACTTACGTCGGTTACTTTAAATTAGATGTCAACACATTCTTTGTTGAGAACGGAATAAAATTTTCGGGGCTAGGGGTAGGTTGCCCCGGCTGCCCCCATCGCTTTTTGGGGCGCCCCCACCTTAGGCAAGGCAGTCTAGTTCTTTACGGAACCTTCGATTGACTCGTGAATTTGTTCCTCCTCCTCCTTAGCATTGCGCAGTTCCACACGAACCAACAGTGGCATGTTGGAGAAGCAGCTCCTATTCCGGCCAAGAGTGCAGGCCGGCCGCTTCCCGCCACCAGACCCATCTCTCTCCCGTCTGTAATCTTTTACTTAGTCGCCTCCACACCCTCCATACTACACTCTAGAGGATGAGAACAACCACGCAGCTTGGACTGAGCTCAGATAAAAAGCGCAATTTAAAAATGGGAATGTAAAAAAAAAAGTTCGAAGTTGTACATAATAATCCAGCTAATTCTTCGGTCTTTCTCTGTAACACTGTGTAAAGTGTTTACTTTGTTTAATTTCAGTTAAACCGTGACACTCTGAAAAGATAATAGGTATGTTGTATGTATATTGTGTGTCAATTGCATGCGTAGTACCAATAATTCCCCTAACAAGATGGTAAAACATTACATTACACATCGTAATAACAAATTAAAAAAACATAGCTAAGTTCTTGTATGTATGTTTGTTAAAGTTAAGATAAAAAATTACCGCACTTCAGTGGACACTTCCTGCGAAAAAGACTTCCCACTTCCGGTCCTGTCCCCTGAGAACAGCCGCGCACTGCAGAAAAAAAATTCCACCGGTCCTGGACTACTCCACAAAATGGTTCTCTGGATATGTAGCCGGCTGCTTGTTTGCTTATTGCTTTCCTGCTAAACCATTTATTTGCGCAACTGCGCATTCCCATTGGCCGTTCGATTGCAGACGTAATGGAGGAGTCAAGTGAGGGCGGGGGTGTGGCCCGTGACAAATGAAATGAAACCTGCTGAAATTGTCATTTGAATGCGACGAATTCAAATGATTTGATTAAGAAGCGTATACGTTCAGTTTAAGAATTATTTTATTATTATTATTATTATTATTATTATTATTATTATTATTATTATTATTATTATCATTGTGAATTATTCAGCTTTTATTCTGTTTTGAAGTTATCACCGTTATAGGCGTTCGAAAGCGAAACAAGGGGAGGAAGACAAATCCATTTCTGGGTCCCCTTTGACATTTAACTTTTTATTTACATTTGACATATTTTACTAGTACATAATTACATCCTACTACAAGGAGAAATTGTGAGGAACTCCTAGGCAAACGTCGAAAGATAAGCTAGGCTAGATGATCTTCATAAAGCGTACACTGGCTGTAAAGAGTTAAACGACATTGGAACCCTCACCTTCGGAAGAGGTGATCACCCATAGAAAGTTAAATGCAGGAATCAAAGAAACCGACGTAGCTAAATTATCTTTTACCAACCGGACAATAACTGACTGGAACAATCTACCTGCTGCAGTACTTTTCCTTCTAGTGTGCGTTGCTTCCGGAATCGTCTGGGGAATTGTATGATGTCAATATTTATGAGTTGTATGTTTTCTTAGCTACTAATTAGTTGTATATTCCCTATCATGTCTTCTCAACTTGTCTTTGTCTTTCAATGTCTTTATATGTTCTGTAAAAACACTACCACAGAGCGCAAGCTCATTAGCAGGAAATAAATATTATTATTAAATTAACTCTAATGACACAATTTGTTTTAACAATTTCCAGATTGTCAGGTTGAAAAGGGGGAAAGTTGGGAATTGAACATCATAAAGTAAAATATTTTATTACGTAAGACTTCTCTTTTCAAAAATTTCAGGGGTTGTCACGGCTTCCCTTCTCGCACGCCTATAACGGTAAACATACGCATGCGATACCTAAAACAAGAGCGGGAGCCAACATTTCTGGGCCTTTTTCTTTAAACTTTTTTAATTTACATCAGACATTTTACTATTACATAATACGAGTTTAATTATATATAATATCCTATTAATGAATACAATTAATTTAATTTTGAACTATTCACAAAGTTACCAGATGACTTAGTGAGCTCTTGCTTTAATTTATAACAATTCCCCAAATTCAGGTTGAAAAAGAGAGAAAATCAGGGATCGAACATAAATACGAAAAGAAAATTTTTATTACTTAAGGTTTACTTCCAAAATTATCTGGGGGAGGGGGACACAATGCGCCCTGGGCTCTAGCCTTTGACGATAAACAGTGTAATTCTTAATTGAAATAAATTTTACATATATTATATTATTATTAAATTCAAGCTTCTAGCATTTTCCATAATATCTCATGATTATATATTTTTTTAAATTTATGTTTCCAGACTCTTCTATATAAATGTTGATGAAGTACGAGGGTAGACCGCCACTGGAACTATGCCACTACCCAAGAGTTTGTTTGTTTTTTGTTTCCAAACTACGTGAAATCTCGCACCCCGGAAAGCAAAGTGAAGTAATTCAAAAACGCATCATTTGAGAAATAACTATAGTTTTCTTTCTATGACAGAAGATGCCATGATGCTTAAGAAACAAGAAAATAAAACTGGCAACACTGACGGATCAACTGCAATTTGAAGATTGACCATTTTCGTGCACAACCACGCGCTTATCACCGACACCTCAAAATTATCATTCATACCATACCAACCAATCATTCCCCAAAATTCATATCAATCATTTTTACTTTCTCGCCTTCTTTAGAAGAAAAAGTATTGTAATCATGAGCCACAAAACTACGATTCTGAAGAATGGCGCTTGCCTCATTTCCGTTGAAGTCTCTGAATTTTCGAAAATTTAGAGAAAGTTAGAAATTTGAGAAAGTATGTGCTGTCGTAGTACCACTAGTTTGAGTTATCAGTCTAGTACCACTAGTTTGAGTTATCGTCGAGGTGCAATACATTTGCACTTATTTCGAACGAAAATGACCTCGAAGAAATGTCGAACAACTGTTGGGTTTGAAATACTGTACGTAAAATCGATTTACTCTAAAAGACTGAATAGAGATCTCTGATAGTTTTGATTTACAAACAACGTAGACGGGAATTTGATTCCGCAAAGAGCCCGAAAAAAATCTTAATTCACATAAGCAATCGCAAGCAATTGTGTATATTACGCAAATGTTAGCTACTGAATCGAAAATAAACTACTTAAACACACCCACACTAGACAAGTGTGGTACGAAAAGGTGTCTTCAAATATTACGGACAGCTTCAGATTAGAGAGCATTTGCTTGTGGCGAATGATAATTACCGACCCATTTGGGTCGTCGAAACGTCTGGAACCAGCCTCCGCTCCACGCGTTAACGCGACGTCGGCAGCTGAAGTTACCGTCTTGCCCCTGCGAAGGACGACCACTTGCGTTACGCACGTCCAGCGTTCTGAATGTCCTTCAGCCCCCATTCGATAATTCTACGAAAATAGGTCAGTAGCTCCAATTCTGGAACGGCCTACAACTCTCAGTTCGTCGTGATTATTTATCTACTATACACTTCAGAAAAATGGTCAGCTTGCATTAGGAACGTTGTCTCGCAATACACCACCTTCACGGTCGCGGTGTGTTAACTCACCATTCCCTGCAGGACTTACTGGCCAGCTGAACGGATGTACGCCCTAACAATGTATTTAATTGGTATGTGCAGTGGTATCCTCTAATATTAAAGACATTCAAATAAAACATTTTAAAAGAATTATTTTATTGGCATTAATCTTCCCAAAGACTTTACCTCTCGCGACACAATGTGGCCGCATCATCAGGTGGTCTCTAACCAAACACTTTAAACAATTAAAACTGTTTCTTAATGTCTAATTTTAAAACTTCCTTCGCTTTTGTATTGTAATTTCATAATTAAATTTTTACGACGAAAGAAAAAGTTTAAATTGTTAAAACTGCTTTATTACAGACCACCTGATGATGAGGCCACATTGTGTCGCGAAACGTGTTCAGTATATTGATGCCAATAAAATATTTGTTTTAAAATAAAACTTGACTTGTATTTAATATTAGAGGATACCACTGCACGTAATAATATACGGCATATAGAAAATCACTTTTGGTTTCGTTTTCAATAATATATTTATTTCAGCGTTTGACTGGAATACCATGACGCTTTTAATTATTTACGCATATACTCTGATATGAAAAGGCATTAGTAATAAAGACAGGGAAGTACAAATATAAAAATTTCTTGAAAGGGGCTTTACTTCGGTATTCGCAGGGATGTGCGCCTCGTCAATAACGTAATGAAAGTTGCCCCCCCTTTTTTTAACACATGCACATATAATATAAAGGTATTTCTGTCAGGTACCAATTTATTAATTGCTTCTTACGCCGAATAAAATGCACACATTTCCTCGACTTCATACCTCAAAACAAATGCAAAGGAAACTTCGAATTAAACATTTTATCAAATTAACATATTTAGTTTGCACGGACTATATACTGCTACTCACATTTGAAAACTAGCATTCGGCTACTTGGAGTATTGCATTGCACAAAAAATACCCGTATCTTGTGAGTTCTAACGATAATGAAAATTTCATTTATGTGCGTGAAACAAAAACATATCCTTAATAATGCGGTATGAGCAATAATTTACACATTACTCGCAAACACCGACGGAAGAAATTACTGACGCGTTCGTAGCTCTATCTGTGAATAAAAGTTGGGGCCTACTATCTCTAACACTCTGCTTTATTGCTGTTTTAGACACGAGATACGAATTGGAGTGTTTCAGTGGTGTTGACTTCGTGATACACACATCAAACGACCAATTTAAAACAAAATCCCTACGAATTTCGTACATTACTCTACTCAAATAAATTACCACTAGCAAGAGTAAACAAAATAGGCAATGAAATCAACATTAAGCAATAAAACAACTTACTAATCAACTTTAGGAGTGCTAAATAAAATAATGAGCAATAAATTTCACCAATTTCCAAAGAGGTGATTTCCAAACTTTACCTTAAAAGCCTACCATACATATTACTTGTAATTCAGGTCGCAGTTAATTGTACAGATCTGAGGAAATGTTTAATTTTACATGGAGAAATATTTTATTTCTGTGTTTCCCTGCAATCAAAAATCAAATAAATAAATTACTTTCCACAATGGGCCTTCTAATAAAAGTGATATCAAAACGAATTATTTTAAATTGTTATTTCATAAATTAATAATATGGTCATTTAGTTTAGACTGGTTTGTATTTCAACATTACCTTTTTTTATTATGAAATGAAAACTTGTCTGTTTATGCTTACCTCAAACAAACCTGACTGGAAAAAAACATTACTCCTGAGGTACAAAACATGCAATTTCAATTACAGAACTGAAATCTAGATAAGCAGATTCCCCGATATTTGGCATAGTGTATCTTTGTATTATCATTCTGGCTATTCTCAATTTATAATCATTTGATGGTTCAGTGTGCAGTTTAACAAATCCGCATAAATACCAAGTTCCAGACTACTCTTTCATGCTTTCACTAATCAGAATGTTTAATAATGCTTCAGTATATCTTAAGTCTGGTTATGAAATAATTCCCTAATGATCAACATCCCTTGAATTTTGGTTCCAATGCAAGAATAACTTTGCTATATCTTCATGAAGGCAACTAGAAAACAAACCGGTTTCAACTCCCAATTAATGTTTCAAAATCTTTACTTTTTGACAGGTGAATCAATGTACCTGCACCAACAGTTCACAAATATTGACAAACTTAAAACTGCAATATCCAATACAAGTGTTTGTTGAAATTGAATGAAAGAAATGAACAATGTAATATTTTCCGAAGTTAAGAATCTGATCATTTTACAGTAATTTTATTCAACACATCTCACCAGTTTTGTTGCACTAATAACCCACCCCAGTAGTCTTTGATAGGAAGATCAAGAACTGCACATACCTTAGCCTTTCCTTACACACAAGTGAAGGTACATTTTCTGCCTTTTTCTCCTCACATTTGGTAGCCCAAGAACAGGAAATGTACTTTCATCCTGAAGAGAAGAGGTACTGTATGCTTGCGACTTCATATTCATGCTGACTGAACTCCCCATTGCAGCGGCTACAATGATTGAACTTTCCAATGTATTGGAGCTGAAGATGGAGACTCCTGTGTTGCACCAAGTTTTGTTGCAATTCACTGATTAAGAATATTCATTCCAAAATTTAAAAAAAACAACAAATGTAGCATCCAAATTCACTGAATTAGCACACGTCATTTGTTAATGATGTAGATAAAGACTAACTTCAAAATTCTATTGCTTTGAATTGTGAAGTTAAATTATAAGTAGCTTAAAGCTTTGTTCTCTTTGCAAATTAATTTAAAAATTAAAATCCATTACAATGAAATTCCACTGAATGGTAATGTCTTGTATGAAATTTGAATACACTAAGTGAAAAAGATTTTAACTGCCACTAAAACAGGAAAAAATCACTTCACTTGAATTCACAAATCTCACAGTGATCAGCAAAGAACACAAAAAACGTGTGTGCTGACCAATTATCATTTTAAGCACATGAACCCTAATACCTTATATGATATTTCATATTCATTTAACATTGTTGACTAGCGGGTTCTGATTATCACAACACATTGTAGCCGTATTCATGGCAATCAGCATGAATAGATCACCCTTAAAACTGATCTCTCCCACTGAACGCACTTCACTTTTTCACACAGTATATCCACATTTCTCGAACTCCTCTATACAGCACAGAGGATGCACTTCTCATAACACTTCCCAAGTCAGGATCAGTCCATAGATTTGCCACATCCACACTACAAGTTTTAGAGCTTTTACTTGCAGTCTTCCACAAATGAATGCTAACCTAAACTGATATTTACACTTCTACAGCAGTGCCCTTTTTCATCCCAGGCAAGAGAACAATTTCTGGGATTCTAAGAGCATTTTGCAGCTTGAGCTAAATTACCATTTCAAGCTCTAATTATACTTACCTGTTCACACTTATATTACTTTCATACAACAGAACACAATCACACCTCACTATATTCCTAGAGCCTGCAATATACACTGCACTAACATTTCAGGAGCTAATAAGGATACAATGCTAGGGCTACAGAGGTTTACCGACACTAAATGAAAAATTTTACGTACTGTAATACACGCTTTTATTTCTCTGTACAAAACATCAGCTTGTATTAAAAGTTTGGACGAACTTCAGGTAAACATGATATATGTGTATATATATATATACAGAAAATTATACAACTGTATGCACCAATAATTCTTGAATTTACATAGCATATATTTTCTAATTTCATCTGACATCACTACTCTGACTTGAGATTTACTGGAAGCTAATAAGCTTGACTGGTAAAAAGAAAAGAATGAGCCACTCCCTTGAAAAAAAAAAAAATACTGCAACCAAAATACAAGATCACAGACTGCTGTTTCCAGCTTTGTACCGTTATCAATGCAAGAGGAAAATTACTTTTCACTCTTCCAAAACTGATTTCACAAGGACTCAAACTTCCCAAAATTTATGGCAGTTGTTTGTAAGTACTTTCTTGATACCCTGGCAAAAGTCAGCCCTGTTTACAATACATCACAGCATTAAGACATTAAATGCACATCCAGTAATTTGTTTCTGTACAGAGTTTAACAGACTTATTTAATATTTACTCTCAGACTTCAAATATTTGGGAGATCAAATATAAACAGTCCATCCTCCCTTGTAAGACTGACATAGAAGTCTGGCCTATTCGCCAGGCCAGCCAATTGATTATTTGGTCCCTGATTCATAACTAGTATATCACAACTTGACAGGCTGTAGCAACAAAACGCTGACAAGTCATGAAAATTTTGATTCATGTGTAAGTGAACATGACGTCACTACATTTTGCTGGGTACCAAAAATAAAAAGAGGATTACTCCTTGGGAGCAACTTTCCAAAATACAAGTTCAGACTGCCACTTTGTACAATGCATAAATTTAATAAAAAATTATTTTGTTTTATTTATTTATTTTTATTTATTTTTTTTACAATTTGATATTTAAGCAGTCTGCCCTTGTAAATTAGGCGAGTTTTCTCCAAAGGAATAGCCCACTTTCTTAACACCAGTCAAGTCACGTATTTGAAGTCATGCTCACTTTACCAATGGATCAAATTTTGCTGATATACATCTACCATTCATTTCACAAATGCGGAGGGATTCACAGAAACGTCGACGAAGGCCGGACGGTGGGCGTCTTGTAAGGAGGACAGCAAGTGGACGAGGACTTCCGCCCTCAACTAGACACGTACGCAGCGAGTTGCTCGAACCGCTGCACTCCACGGGCATCCAGGTGGTAGATGTTCCGTAGAGATTCTTTGCACCCTGAAGAAGAGTTGGAATTATCAGCTGTATTTGTACTCTCAGGTTCTTCAACTGCAGCGTCAGTCTCGTACAGCACACAGATGGAGCCATTCTCTCCAATCCTGTACGACACCTCGCACGGGTCGATCCACATAGTCAACTCCGACGGAAACAAGCTATGCAAAAACGACGCACTCAGTCCAACAGCAATGCCAGCTTGCGCGATCACAGGATCCATTTTACCATTTATGCGAAGGCACCGGTAGCCGGAGCCTCTGGTGGGTTTTTCAGGAAACCAATGCTCTTTGTATCGTCGCTGCAACACATCAGTTAGCGACCTTTTGAACATCTCTAACTGTGTGTCGTTTAATCTGTTGTGGTGGAGGCGCAACAAATGCACCAAGAAGTTGGCGGCGGAGTGTATTTCAAGACGCATAATGACACTAAGGACTGGCAGTCGTATTTGTACTTATCAAAATGGCGGTTTTGTATCACACAAAGTCTACTCACACCAAGTCAAATATATCACATACTCTCTCAATAATTTCTTCTAAATCTGCTAGCTAGTTTCTCTGGTGCTGCATCCACTCGCGAATATCATAAGTCCTCCCAAATCCCACACAACCCACGAAGTCCTCCGAACCCGGCGCGCGTCTCCCCACAACCTACCGAGGCACCCGCTCGACACGATCTGAGTTTCAGAGCGCCGAGCAGCCAGGGAACAGTCTTTGTTCGCTCCGCGGCGGACGTCAGAGATACGTCACCACCAATAGGGAACGAGCCCGGTCCCCACTCCTCCCCCGATAGAACGAGATATGTGAAACAACCGGATAACCGAGAGAGATAGCGACAGAACGGGGAGGGAGAGAAAGAGACTGCTACAACAACAAACTTACTATGCTTCGAGCATCACGCCATTCCCCTCCAGGGGACGGCTACCATTGTGTGATATTATGAAGGGGGAGGGAAGCACGGTTGCCAAACCTCCCAAATACACATTTTTTTAGAAACAATAAAGAATTAAAAACCCTACAGTAGTACATTCATTTCGGAAAAATCGAAATATAATTTGTTATTCCCGTATTCCGATACTTGAAGAGCTTTTTTTTATTCAAGCTCGAGAAACGACAGAAACATGACGGTAAACAAGCGCTGGAACACTCGCTCGGTAACAAAAAAGAAAACACCGAGAGGAAAACAAGCTTAAGTCGCGGCAGCGTCGTCCACGCATCTACGCGTCCCATTCGTGGAAGGCGCGTAATGGGAAAGCCCGCAACGCAACGCAACGCAACGCGACGCGACGCGACGCGACGCATCGCGACGTGACACGCCACGCGATACGACGCGACGCGACGCGACGTGACACGCCACGCGATACGACGCGACGCGACGCGACGCGACGCGACGCGACGAGACGCGACGAGACGAGACGAGACGCGACGAGACGAGACGAGACGAGACGCGACCCTGGCACTGCTCACTGCGGGCAAGTAGCCGAGGTGGCGGAATCGATAGAGGTCCCCAGCTGCGAACATTCCTTCCGATCCTAGAACGGCACGTATCGACCAACTCCAATGAACAGCATTTTCACTACGAAGTGCTCACACCTGAACATAATGTAATGAATGAGAGTATTGGAAAACGCTTCTGATATTGATTTGCCATCAAATTTTGTAAAGAAAAATGTTGCGACCTTACGTAGCAGCAAAATAACTATGTGTTTTCTCCCACACTTAGTTACTACTCCATCAAGAAAGTAGCTGCATATATTTATTATCAGTGCCTGAGTTCATCACGTTTTAATAAATCGTAGCCTTTTGATACCGCTTCCCAAAGAGCTTATTACAAAATTTAGGTTATATAATAATAATAATAATAATAATAATAATAATAATAATAATAATAATAATAATAATAATAATAATTAGATAATTATAAAATTTATTTTTCTTCATTATATATCTTTTTCGTTATAGTACTACAAATAGTATTTTTAATTTATTGTAAATATATATTATTTTTATGCATGGGAAATTTCAAACGTTCATACGTCATTTTCACGAACACATTTTTCATTATTCTTATTCTCTTCTCTTATTGTGGAAGTGTACTCAGTATCATTTCATAGGCCATTTGTAAAATATTTTGGGACATCATTATCTGTAGCCGCGTTAACACAATGAATTTTGCAGTTTCTCAGTAATGTTGAGAGCAAACAACTTTTGCTTCGCTTCAGGACAAAACTTTACTCACCAAACATCACGCATGTTTCTTTTTAACATATAAATTCATAATTGTAATTTATGTCTCTTATACTTCTAACAATTATTTTAAACGACCAACTGCAATAACAATTTTACATCGTAAAAAATAAAATTTCTACGTTCTGTACAACGTTTCGGCCAATGTAATGTCGCCGATTTCTAGTCTGAATGAAAGAGTTAAAAAAAAAGTACATAATGAAAACATACCAATCTATTACAAATCTAAAAAGTAATGAATTGACGATTAAAAGGATTATCTAGAGTTCTTCTTTGTTGTCCATTCATAGTTAAACGATTAGGATAAATTTAACATGCATATGATCTGAGTCAAAAACTGATTAATACTACACAAACATAGGTATTGGTTTATTCCTTTTAATCCTCAGTTTATTAATCTTTAGCTTTATAAACTGTTATGGTTTCATTATGTACCTTGTTTTTTAACTTTCTTTCAGATTTGAGAATGCTCACAATTACATTGGCCGAAACACATTGTGTAGTTTCTAAAGTGTTTTTTTAATTGTTTTAATAAAACTGGTCGTTGAAAAATGGTTATGTAACTTATTATCATTTATTATTATTATTATTATTATTATTATTATTATTATTATTATTGTTGTTGTTGTTGTTGTTGTTGTAAAAGCACGTTGTAAAATAATGTGTTAGCTCTTTCTTATAATACTCAGATCCCATCGTTCATGGAAAACATACATCAAGGGCTTCATCTGAACAATTTTTAACAACTTTGCTTTATGGATGAAAAATATGTATGAAGTCATTTTTGTCAACTTAAATTTATACAGAGGGCCGGCTGTCAAACAAACGTATATATTTTAGTTAAATTTCATTATTTGTATTATCTTTTTTATTATTTTTTTTATTTTGTACTTCTTTAGATTAATGGCGGCAAAGCAGTCGAAAGCCGCCTTTCTTAATAAATTTAAGTTGACAAAGATGACTTCATTCATGTCATCCTTGAATAATGTGAACAACACATCATCATTCCCACAAGTTCGTTTTTGTCAAATGAAGGACCTCTGAAAAAAATTATCTTCCTAATTAGAACTGGCAATCAACATGATTTTCATTTTGATGATTGGTTTTGATGGTTCCATTACGGTGTAATTGTGAATCGTGGTGCAATCGTGTTCTTTATCTGTGGCAAGCATACGCACATGCTGGCGTCAGCGGATCAACGGCCAGTGGTAAGCACGCGAGACAAGCGGCCGCTTTTTTATTTTTTTATTTATTTTTACGTAAAAAAACAGTTAAAACTGCGTATGACGTGCCATGGGAAAAAGTGAATTGTGTGCACATTTTCAAAATTCTGTGATCCCTACACTAAGTCATATACTACTTGAATTTTGAATTTAAAAAACTCCCATGTAATACAATCTATTTTCAAGGATTAATAAGCAATAAATTTTGGGCTCATGTCCATGCGAAGATAGCCGCGCGCCAGGATGAACGGGCTAGAGAGCAACGAGACTCGGTTTACACAAAGCAAACTGGAATAATTTCGAGAAGGGGTCCACCACGGAATATTTGGTAGCGAGCGCTAGTTTTAGTTGGAACAGTGCAGAGCGCGTCGAACGCCGTTTGATTGCTGAGCGCGCGGAAGAGCGGGGCGGCGGGCGACATCCGGCCCAAGGGGCCGTCGCGGCAGCTGCCAGCCGGCCCCGCTCCGCAACTCAGCACTCCACACTCCACACTCCACACTCCACACTGGGCGGGCGCTCCCAGCGCAGAGCTCCCCGAGGGCGGCAGGCGCGGCTGCTCCTGCAGGAGGGCGTTCCCTGCGAAGAGGACAGAAACACTTGAAAAACAAGCCATGGGGAGCTAGCAGCGCCCGAAAACCAAACACAACAAGCCATATCCAAAATCAAAGGCCATTTTCTCCAATTTTAGGCACTTACGGATTTCCAATCGTGAATGCTGATAGCGTTAGCCTAAAGCTGGCGTGTAATTTGGCGAGAGTCCCATTTTATTGAACTCTAAATTTTCAAATATTGCAAAAGTTACGATTGCAAGAAAGAGTGTGCTGTTATAGCTCAACTAGTTGGATATTTCCTGAGTTCCTAACGAACAGAGAGGCACGTCTCACTTGGCAGGAAGCTGTGTCATTTTCTTTCAAGTTCTGCGCGCATTCGAAAGTAGTGATATAGATAATAGAAAGATAACGGCGAACATTCGTGAGGGGCGCACTGGCAGTGAGCGGGCGCTTGCATATTCGAAGTTCGAGCGCGGTCCAGGAAAGCGGAAAGCCAGCGACTGCGGGCCAAGAAGCGCGAAATAATAATAATAATAATAATAATAATAATAATAATAATAATAATAATAATAATAATAAAGGATAAGCTCAACGCTGGAATTTTAACAGAGTATAAAAATTCAGGTAGTTCGGCAGAAACAAAGAAAACATCTGTCGGGACAGCGGAACCCATGTCGATATACAGGACATATCCCGTTTTCAGGACGTATGGCTACCCTACCCCACTTGACCTTGCCCTACGACTTCTCTCCAGCCTGCATCTCCCTGTTCCGAATAGGCAGGAGCCAGCAAGAAATACCTCGTCTGATAAGCTCAAAGCTAAAACATTTTGAAAAGTTGGCCAGTGTGATGAGGAACGCAAATATGGCGGCCTGTAGGTGTCGGCGTTGCGTTGCACAGGTTTTTGAATGTGTTGAAAAAACTATGCCATAGGGGAATGAGTACACAGCTAATTCTTATTGTATATTGTTCGTTAAATTGCCAAAGTGTGAAGGAGTTGTTTGCCATACCGATGTGACGTCCCAAACTGTAGGCCATATTAAATACAAAGTGTCATTTTTTAAAAGCCTTCTTGTATTACGAGCTCAAAGCTAATTTTCTGGTCTAATGGTAGAAAATTATTTTTTCATTGTCAAATATAACCATACCATACCTTTTCAGCGTCTCTAAGTAGCCGCCATACGAACCCACAATCGAAATAGAAGATGAAAAGTTTCTTGCTCCAAGAAAATTATTTTTTCATTTCCGAAAATGACCATACCATACCTTTTCGGCGTCTCTAAGAAGCCGCCATACGAACCCACAATCGAAGTAGAAGATGAAAAGTTTCTTGCTCCCAAAAATAATGTCCTGTCATTTCTTTTGCTGTACCTTTTTTAACCTTCCTGGACCCCCAACTCTCAAGCAAATCAAATATATGCGGTTTTATATTTAGAAAATACCGTCTCGCGGAACCCTCATTATGATCTGAAAGGCTACTGAAAATAGGTTTTCGTGAATGCTTTCCGACAAAATATCCAAGAACGTACTAAATGGCTCGTTCGCCAAGAAGTCGCAGAATTTAACGAGGGCCGTCTTAGAGCTTGTCCTATTTCGAATGTACATGAGATACTCGAAAATAAATTCTGAAGGAAAGAGTCGTCCATTGAAGAGCGTTTTTAGCAAAATATATTTTTAGTGCTTTGTATCGTTCATTTCCTTTTCACTCCCATTATGAAACCGTCCAATTGTGTCAAAAAGGTAGTGCACGCTAAGAAGGCGATTTTCGCAAACGTGAGGCGGAGGATATCTGCGAGTACTCGGGCACAACAGAGCCTGCCCTCGCTGGGCTTCTTATTACGGTTCCCAAGTCTCTGCGCTGGCCTCTCCTCCCCTGTGACGTAAGTTTCCACAAAAGGACTGGAGGCGGCGCGTTTTTTTCCGTCGCTCCCGCACGTCACCGCTTGTCCTTTACGCGTCCGCGCCGCTCCAGCTCCGCTCCAGCCCCGCTCCAGCCCCGCGCTGAACCAGCTCCGCTCCACCCCACGTCACAAGGTCCGCCCCTGCTCCCACGCGCCTTCGTCCGCGGCGCAGCAAAGCACGGCTGTACCCAAACTACACTTTCGGGAATTCTTTCGGCTTAGAAATTGAATATTTCTTACATCATTCAACACACATCATTCAATACACAGAGACATTTTTTGAGACGTTTTGAGAAGCCAAGGTACGAAATTCTTATACATTTTCAACGCGATATAACGTACCGAAGTTTTCAGGATGAACGACAAACGTTCTCTATTTCTCATTCTTGAAAGTCACTTTCACAAATGTAAAATCATGATATTCGGTTTTTCATTAGTCCGTCGTCTTTCGGCACCTATTGCATTTGCTGTAGTTCTAGTGATTGATCACAATGGTGTAATAAACAGAAAAAAGTGGATTTTTTTGACACGTAACCTATAGGGGTTACCAAGAGTATTAACGACGCTTTTAGACAAAGATGTCGTGAGTCGGCCCGGTGGCGGAGATCGCTAAAGCGTAGTGATTTCGAAGCGAAGGGTCGCGGGTTCGAGTCCCGCTCGGGCATGGTTGTATTTGAGTTCGTCCTTTCACCCCTTATCACTATTTCGTTTCACCCTCATAGTTACCATAACGTTAATGCCAAGTCGCCTAGCTGTTAGTGCGACCTTAAATAACAAAAACAAAAAAAATTGTGTGTTTAAGACTATGATTCTTATTGAACTTATATAAATATCATTATCAATTATTTATTAATACACAATTTAATATTAATTTTATTAATTGATATTATTATTGATTATTCTTGATTTGCATTATATGAAAAGCAAATAAACACAATAGTAAAATCCCATTCCATAACTTTAAGCGGGTTTGGTTATAATGTAATAACTGTTACAGCTCTCTAGTCCTCTAGTTCCGTGCCAGGGTGCTGGGTGCATCTTATCACTCATCACACTCCACCCCACACCCCAGGACTCGTAGGCTATGCCATCCTAGAGCAGATGCTTTAGGATGGTGAATGCTGCCATAGAAATAAAGGAAATATAAATGTATGCAGTAAAGTTCACAAAATTAAATTGACAACCTATCGTCACTTCGAAAAAATTCAAAACTCTAAGATATTCCACAAGAAAATCAGAAGTCACGCGCGACTTGAAATGAAATAGGAGAGGGCAAAACCTACAAAGCATAAAAAAGAGGAAAGAATAAGAACACTTGGAAACCAATTCAAACAAACGTAGACAAGAGTCGCTCATAGAAATAACAAAGAATGATGTGGGTGTAATACAGAGCCCAAGGACATGGAGTTGACATGGTTTGGAGGCCTGTTTTCCCTTTTTCCAAATACGTTTCTGTGTCATTCTAGAAAAATAAATATAATATATATATATATATATATATATATATATATATATATATATATATATATATATAACATTTTATTGTAAATATACATAATGTATCTGTAACGTATTTGTACTAAATAATTATTGTTATGAAATAAGATATTGATATTAAACAGTTAAGATATTAAAGCGCATTGTTTGTTTGGAGGAAACGCCGGTAATGGCCTGTAGTCGGCGGCCGTTTCAGATGGTGTTACCCGAAGCAAAACTAATAGTATTAATAATTAATATAAATTAAGTAAAAAAAATAAATCGCCCCATAAATTAAGCCCCGCCCATAAATTAAGTATAAAAATATATATTACTGAATAATTTATGCATTGTTTAATAAAAATATAAGCATATTTGCACATGACATTTATTTATAATATATTCAAAAACTGAATGTAATTCAGAATAATAGAAATATAGTTTTTAAATATATAACCTAAAACGAAGTATAACTAATTAACAAATAAATAATTTTAATAAAAATATAATTTTTAAACAATATCATAAATATTATATAATTCCAATTACAAAATGCCCCCGCCCCTTCCTAACTACGCCACTGCCTGTACTGCAAAGTGAACCTGGGGTGGACCATAGAAATTCATTTTTAAATATTTCTTCCCTTCTTCTTTTAGGGCAACACCTAAATTATTTTCAAAACTTGACTTTTAACGTTTCTCTATGGATATTCCCTTGAATTATTCACTTTTACTTTCTAAAATCTCCACTGTTTCTCTTTCCATCCTATTTTTATTCCTTTAATGTCTCCTTTGATTTTTTGATCCGGGTCCTATCTTCAGGCATTTGTCGAAAATATGAATTTTTTGTGGTAAAATATGTTTCGCCATTGTTTTCGTATCAGCAAGTTACTTTTTATCTTTCTTTCTCATTATTCTATTTTACAAATATCATCGATACTACTCACTTTCAATATTATTCAAAATATTTTCGTTTTCTCCTCTATTGCAGTGTGTTGCTGAACTGGATTTATTACAAGATTTTCTACTAAGTGATGATTGGTCTAACGCCAGTTCTTGTAGTTTAAATGTGTATAGGCTCCTATATAATTTTTTGTTGAACAACTTTTTTGTTAATTTATTTTTATTAAAATATTTATTAAATTAAAAAAATAGTTAATGATATTTAATTAAAAATTTTAGAAAATGTTTTGTAATGCTGCGGAAAAAAATTAAAGGAAATCCAAGATTTGGAATCCCTTCTTACGAAAAAGTGGTTTTTATCCTTCAAAACGTCAGTGCGTCTGTGCACCTAAACCATTCAAGTGTGTGTGTGTGTGTGTGTGTGTGTGTGTGTGTGTGTGTCTGTCTATCTATCTGTCTGTATGTCTCTCTCTCCCTATCTCTCTCTCCTGTTGTTTTTTACCAAAATGAATATACTCCGACAGACTTGCAGCGACTCGAGGTCTCGCGACTTTTAAAAGAAACCTTAGAATTTTGGCAAGCCTCTAGGACATTCTAAACATTTTCTCAAAAATTGCTCCGAATGTTTTCTTCAAATTTCTTTCAAGAATAGTGTGATTTACACTTACAAAAACGACACAGGTACGATTTTCAGTTACATATGAATTTTCGAAAAGGCAAAAGTTCACATGTTTTCGTCGCCTTCCTACAACTACAATATTAATAATAGATTTTTTCTTAATGAAAACAATTTTTCAAAGTTATATGTTAATACAAGGTCACGTGCAATTTTTTGAAAATACGATTTATTTTCGCTTAATCTTGCGTAAATACAAGCAATATTAAAAATACGATTTTCCAAAAATGGCACAAATTTTTTATGAATTTATTATTAAATTTTATTATTTATTCAATTTTTTCTGAGATAGATTAAAGGACATGAAACATGAAATGATGACATGAATAAGACAGGAAAATATTCGCCCGACGCTCCAAGTTTAGCTAATACATTAAAAGCACTGTTCAGTATTCAAACTGATGGCAGGGCTGCTGGCCATAATTTGTCACTTTTTCATTTCTTGAGTTAAATATATGATATTTCAAACCATACATAACCTAACGTTTCTATCTACAATACCTTACCATAGAACTCTCATAAAAATGACGCAAGTCCCATTTTCAGTGAACTCTGTATTTTCGAAAACGGCAAAATTTTAAAACTGCTAACATCAATATTGATTATAGAAATTTTTTTAAATGAAACCGATTCTTCAAAACTATATCTTTAAGTAAAGTCATGTACAATGTTTTGCAAATGTGAGTAGTTTTCGCGAATTTTGTGTTTAGTGAAAAAATGTATACTTTTTGAACTAGTCGTACCTTTCAAAATTGAAGCTATTTCTTTCCCATTTCTCTCTCAATCTATTTTTCAATATTTAATCTTAAATTTATTTTATATACAGTTTTTTAAAATATGGGTAGTTTTCATTATTTTTTTGGTAAATATTCTGAAACGTCAATGTGAACAAAGCATAGTTCAAGAGCCAGCAATACAGCGGAACATTTTTCTTAACATGCTTTCCTCGAGGAAAGCTAAGTATGCTTACAAATGCTATGATTCCGAATTTCATTTAAGTCTATGCACTTTTGAAAACAGCAAATCTTTTTCTTGAAATTGCAAATTCGATTTCCCCGCGCTTCTTTTCCTGAAGAATGTCTTTTACAAGACAGGTGAAGAGTTAGTTGGATACAATTTACAATATTCTAATAAGAAAAGCGCGTATCCGTGATAGATACAATAGGTTCATTCGTACTGATAAAACAGGTACATCCGCTACAGACAAGTATGTGCTATTGAGGCTTTTTAAAAAACAGGTCTATTAGTATTAGTTTTCGTGTAATCGTGACCGCGGCTGGTTTCATATTAGGTCGCTTTATGAGAGTTGTAACGAGCGACACGGCGGTTTGAGTATTGTATTCTAGGAATGCCATTGTTAAACGAAAAGGTTTCTTGCCGTATGGAAGTTGCTTTGGATTATTGAATTTGTCTTGAAGAAATAGCTTTAAAAGAAATAGTTTTGTACCATACCTAGAGTGTTGCAAATATAATATTAAAACGATAAAAGATGATAGTTTGGCGAATTTTCGAATTTTGCTATTTGTTATTTATTTTACATCAAAAAACAGTTCAAACTGCGTATGACGTGCTATGGGGAAAAGTGAATGGTGTGCACATTTTCAAAATTCTGTGATCCCTACACTAAGTCATATACTACTCAAATAAAAAAAAACTCCCATGTAATAAAATCTACTACTGCTGCTGCTACTAAAATCTACTACTACTGCTAACCACACTTTGTAGGTACTTTTGTTCATAAATTACGCAGTGGCGGTTAGTGCTCCAACAAAGTGGAGGTTGCAACTCAATCGAATGACGGAAATGTAATTTCCAAAATTCAGACACTAATATATAATAAAATGTAAGCAATTCACGTAAAGTAATTAAAACTACGTTTAATAAAAGTAGTTTAATTAATAAATAATTAATAAAACTACGTTTAATAATTCAAACATTGCTTACATAATTTTATGCGTAGTGTCCGTGTAAGGTATACTACACCTGCGCACGTGGTTCTAGCTCTGATTTACATTAGGAACTTAAGTTTTTGTATTAGTTCTGCATTGAGGCAATTGACGGAAACAGCATTCACACAAAACAAAATCGAAATCGAAAATACTGTGATCGCTCCAGCACTGTGCAATAAGCACAATTGCTTTGTACACGATTTTCACAAAATTATTTTATTTCCAAAATTTCACTACCCTGGTATATATTGTAATAATAGAAGATCCTTACACACACACACACACACACACACACACACACACACACACACACACACACACACACACACACTTGTATTCACATCAGCGAACTCAGACAGAAAGTGCAGCCAGTAATATGCACCCACCGTGAGAGAGAAAGGGACTTCCTTCCAGAACGGCCAACTTTGCACAAGGAAGTAATTAGGTGTACATGTTGAATCAACAAATCTAATATCGAGTGAAAACAAATTCTCCAAAGATTAAAAATAATGCATTCCATACCGTCAATAATTGATTGAACTTGTGTACTTTAAATTATACTCAAAATTCGTAGAATTATATTCGTGCTAATGTCAGGCAACATGAAACAGGTATTCCCCTCGGTCGGCGCGCAGCGCTCGGCGACAAGATCCTCCACTCACTGATTGTGCAACCGAAGGTCCTACTGGCCCTGTTTTAAAGCACAGAGCCAAAGAATAAATTCAGTAATAAAGCCATGTACGTGGCACGCTGCCAGGCCTGGGAGAGCCCCAGACGCCAGAGAGAACGCTCTTTGGATCAAAACGATTTCATATTCATTGATATTGTAGCAACATCTTGAATATTGACTGACATTAAAACGAAAGCGTATATTCCCACCATATAAAATATATTTCGATTATCTGGAGGTTGTGGAACCGTGCAACCTAAGCACGAGTCGCCACTGAATTTATGTATAGATAGTAAATGAGTGACATAGGGATTCTGGAACTGAAGGAAACGCATGTAGGCTATGCGCCTCCCCTGAACCTAGCATACAGTTTTTTTTTCTGTTTTCTGCCCTAAAAATTCAAGTGAAATGAAATCGAAGGCTGGTGCGCCGTTTCAACCCTCATAGGCCAAGAAGCCTCCCGCGTCGCGCAGTGTGCTGCCCCTGGGAGTGTTCCCGGCGCCTGCGTCGGGGGCTCTCCTGCGCCGACCTTGCCTTGCCTTCTGTGCCCTCGCCCCCTTTTCAATGAAGAGCCCCGGCGTCGCGGCGACCGAATTGGAGGGAGCGCTGTCCTCCGCCGCGTCGCGTGGCGCCGGGGCACGCAGCGGGCGGCTCAAGGGGCGCCCAATCCGCAGGGCAAGGTCGCCTTGTGGAAATCGTAACGACATCGCACGATTAAATGCTCTACAAAACGACCCACCAAGAATTAATATATCAGGACAACATGTGATTGAAGTTACATTGGAATTGTTAATTATATTTTTGCCTCCGTAGCAACTAAATATGAATAATAATAATAATAATAATAATAATAATAATAATAATAATAATAATAATAATAATAATGCACGATAAAGCCCTTAGTGGGGCAATGTTCTGTCTAGGGCATAGGAAAAGGAAAAAAACACTAATTTATCTCTAATTTTCGACATTTAAACCTTAAATTATACTATACATTTTTTTCCAAAATACTAAACATACTTTTAAAAATATTATACATTTTGTCTTTAAAAATAGTTTCTTGCATTTGAAAGTCCTGTAAGCGATATGGCACTTTATAGAGGATTAGTATTGAGTGATCGAAAAGAAATGATGGTATTAAAGATTGCTGCCATTTTTCTTATTTTTGATTGTAGTGTTTCCATGTAAACATGAGCTTACTATGGACGTCTAGATGCTTGAGACGTTTGGCACTCTTTCCCAACATTCCTAGTCTCAAAAGAAATTCCGCGTTTACACGAAGGTGTTGCGCTGTTGTGCTAATTTCAAATAGGATCATTCGATACCAACCTTCTCTTTGCAGTGCCATGTTTCTAATATGATGTTGGCGGTAGGAATATAAGTATATTAAAAAGGTTGCTGATACGAAGGGGGAACCCAACATGGGTAAACCTTTTTTCCATACTTTGTCAGTCACGGGGACAAGGGAGATTTTTTAAATTGACTTCGCTCTTTGTAACATAAAAAAAGCTGAAGGATTTACAATAAATAAATTAACATTTTAATCAAAAGGCAGCGCTCCTAACTTTCGAGAGCGATAGAGATTCGAACACGGACACATACAACAGTCCTCCCTTCTATCTGACCGCAACCCACTCTGCTACTCCTACCGTGGCATCATCATTAACATTGACGCAACGCGTCTCCAAACCCCTGCAAGGGCATTGAGCGCTTGCATTTGCATTAATCCTCCGTTAACGTATTAATTATATTTGTCAGTTGTCAAGAGGACCGCCACGTAACATCTTCGCGTGCGCACCTCCTACCACGCGCTCCTGCGTCACTACCCAGCGCCCAGATTGGGGAAGGTTAGGGCAGGGCACTTCATAGGAGTTGGATTAGCCCCTCCGAAGCAGGCAAACTCGTTTTGTTGGAATAAATTTCACATGAGATTGTTTGGGAAATCGAGCTCGGATCTCCTTGATGAAAGGCGAGCGGCTTCTCTCTCCGCCACGAGATGAGATGTTCTGTCTCCTCTGTTCAAAACGTCACGAAACCAAAACTCTCGAGAAAAAAATAAGATGTATTTTATGAAAGCTACAGCTCCTCAAAATCTCATCAAATTTCTAAAAAATAATGGCGATAAAAAATTATTCGCTCAGTGTGACGACCAGCTGTTGACACTCTCCACTCCTAAATTGACCAATGGTATTCGGTTTCTTCCCCCGAAAACTGACCGAAGATTCTCAACTCCGCTGATAGCAACATAAAACAGATGATTCTAAAATGTATTTGCGGTATGACATGACATCACATTGCAAAATATTTTCAATCATTGCGTGAATAATATCTTGTGAAACGATGTTTACTTTCAAAAAGTATTTGTATTTGTTTTTAATCCATCAGGGTAAATTCACGAAATTAATGACATGTTTTTATGACTACTAGCCATTCCCACTTTCCTTGTGAGGTAAGTTCTACAGAAAGACCAAAGTGGAGTCACTTCAATAGTTTAGGATACATCAGAGTAATACTGGCGTATTGGTTGAGCGGTCAGCTGGATAGCTAGCTATCCCTCTAAACTGGGGTTCAAATTCTGGTCGAGGTAAGTGGAATTTACTGTAAGCAAAGTAGGTTTGCAGGATTTTCACTCTCTCCCGCGTCTTATTTCATCTTCTCCGTACGTATTACTCATAACATTTTGCATACATTTTACGACCTGTTGAAATGGCACCTGGCCTCAGAAGAACGGCCGTTGTGCCATTTTCCCGAAATAGATGCCAAGCTCTAAAAGATTGTTGAAGAAACGGTCGTAAGTGAAGTGTGTGTGTGTGTGTGTGGGGGGGGGGAACCAATCGAGCGACGTCACTCCACCTGAGCAAAAGCAGGATCAGCAGCAGCAAATGGTGATTACTGGTTAGGAGGTGTGGCGCGTGCATCTGGCTGGGGCGTCGATTCGCCTGTGCGCTGCGGAGGTAGCGCGGTTAGGCGACCGCCGTCCCGTCACCCCCGCCCCCGCCTCCGCCGCCTCCCCGTCGCCATCGGCGTCGCGTCGCCCGCAGCTCAGTCGCTGAGGAAGACGCGCCACCTCCTTCCACAAATCAATAAGCCCCAGCGACGCGACGCGGCGCTCGCTGTCTTAAGAGCAAAACAGTTGCCAGGCTCGTCCACCTTCGTGCGTAGAGAGAGGCTTGAGAAAGTATCGATAACTTTTATGATGACGCCTTCCTTGCACCGAATGGTGGGCCAGAAGAGCGTAACGGAAGCACGCAGGTTACCTGAATACTTTATGTAGAGTTAGCACTACACTCCATGCCACCCTTTTTTGTATTCTTTAATTTTTTAATACAGACAATAAAGTTTCAATAATTTAAAGCATTTAGTCAATTAATAAAAATACAACTTTTTGATAATAAAATGAATAACATTACACAAAATAAACTAAAATCTCATGCGTCTTGCTGATTGGACACCGAATTGGTCGATGAGATTATCCCAGTATATTGATTTTAAAATTTCGCTTTCTATTGCCAACAACGCAAGCGCATTTAATCGATCTTCGGTCACTTCTGATCAGAGGTAGTTTTCCACACTATCAAACATGAATAAGACCCTTCAGCGACGCAATTACTTATTAGTGTGCAGACAATCATCCGGTATGCAGTATCAACTTTGGAATACACCATGTACAAGTCATTTTCACAAAGAAACTTCAATTTCATTAGAGACAAATATTCATTTTTTTCTAAGCGCAGTGTGCATGGAAGTCTAACACTTCATTTCCCAATGTGCCTTGTAAATCCGGGTCCCAGAAGCCTCGTAACAGATTGATTTTTCTTGTGCATTGTTTACATTCAAATTTCTAAAATCATGAAGTTTCAAAGTTCTAAAATTATGAAGAACTTTCTACTGATATTCTTGTAAGCTTCGTTTATTCGACTTAACTCGCAAAGTAAGTTATCTAAAATCACAAAGAACGTATTGACTTTGAAGTGATCGCGGGTCAATTGTTAATTAAGAGTTAATTATTAATTAAAAATTACACTTTTTGATCATCGAGTTACGGTCGTGAAAACAACATTTTTTGGGAAACAAATATTCAAGTGATTTCTTTGATTATTAACTGAGAAATCATGACTTGAACGAAAAAACCAGGGCTGTAAACACAACATGTACTTTCTCGCCCATATTTCACGCAAAATTACGCAAAAATAGTCAAATTTTCGAAAAATTGTACATGACTTTACTTCAAAATCTATCTTTAAGGAAAGATCACATTAAGATGATCTCTATCTCTAGTATTTTAGTTGTAAGAAGACTCCGAAATAAGTTTGAACTTTTGCAAGTTTTGAAAAATCAGGGTTTTCAAAGAACATGAGACCTGCACCATTTTCTTTAACGTCCTTTACACTATTCACAACCAAATTTAATCAAAAACAATAGAGCCATTTTTTTGAAAATTTGCAAACTGTCACAGGGGCTTTATGTAAAGTACCCCAAAATTAAAATATCGCTTTCAAATTCAAGGGACCTCGACATCAGTCAGATTGATTCGGGAATATCAATTTTGGAGAAAATCGGCAGAAGGTTTAGTCGCTAGCATTGTTCACAAACCGATAGATGTTTTGCCGTCATTCGATTTCCGTATCAAAGACCCATAAAACATGGATTGTGGCTACACCACATGTTAGAGGATTTTTTTCTAAATTTAGCATCAGGATTTATTCACTTTTTCGTGTCCAGGGCCAAGTAAAAAATACATTTATTGTAATTTTTGAAAAATCAAAGAATAGAACAATATAGCGTTTATGTCATCTTATAGAGTAAATAGAGCACCAACACGGCCAAAAGTTTAAAGAAAAAATTTAAAGCAGTTTTTGAGAAAATCTTGTTTTTGTTATTTTTTAATATTGCACGCAATATTTCGCGAAAATTGCTAACATTTTCAAAAGAGTGTACATGACGTTAATGAAAGAACTAATTATGGAGAAAAATTTTAGTTCAAGGAAAAATCTCTATCTTCAATTTTGTAGTTGTAGGAAGACTCCTAAAACATTTCAAACTTTTGCATTTTTCAAAAATTCAGAGTTAACGGTAAAAATCGGACCCATGCCAAGTTCATTTAACTCTATTCATACAAGAAATTTAAAAAAAGAATGTGGAGCCATTTTTGAGAAAATTTTGAAAATGTCGCAGTGGCTTCATGTAAACTACCCCCAAAAATTAATGAATGTTTTTCAAAATCGCAGAGCCAGATCGACAGGGGTTTATTCAGGTTGTTAAAAATCCTACGTATAGTTTAGACGCTAGTGTTGCTCACATACACCAGACTGGCAGATGGACGAACAGTAGGACGGACGTACGTTATAAAAACAACACTTTATCGGTATCAGGGGACCCCAAAACGTTATCCGTTGAAATTTCGAAATCAACTTTCCCCAGCATTACATTAACTTTTTCTATACTACATGTATACGTGCCTATACGAGAATATAAAAGAATACGCTTTGTCCTGCTGAAATTTATAGTTCTAAAAAAATTGAATTTTCATAATTTTGTTTACAAAAATTCCACGATAGGGTTTTTCGCAGGCCAGCTGTCCGAGCGCAAGTGCCCTTGTTGAATCAACATGGACCATTGTTATTCCTCTCAGTAAATAATTTTCCAAATAAAAATAATCTTTTGGATTAAAGAAAATTTGCCAGCCCTAAAAAATTTGCCGCCAAGGGCCAGTGCCCGCAGAGCCTAAATTCACCCTTTTCTTGCCAGTGATGGTGTGATGGTAATAGTTTGTTGCCTTCCACTGCATCTGTAGGGGTGAATGGTGACGAGAGGATGATGGCTCAGATGGGATGCGTGGTGTCATGAGGCGCCAAACACGTGAAGATTACGCATTGCACTGGCTCGGGCTTCGGCCCCGTGTCTTGGGCGCATCCCCAAGTATCTGAACCGCCGTCGACGTCAAGCCAAGCACGAACAAAGCGGTCCACTGCTCAACACCTGGCCGTCGCGAATAAGCCAGGCTGACATCTATTGAATAGCATGGTCTGTCTGTGGTCACGCAAACGCGTTTCAAGAGACTCATCGATTTTTAAGTACGCATTTGCCACTAAGTATTTAGTTGTGAAACTCTACGAAGTGTCTGACGTCCTGTTAATTCCCTGATAAATAACTTTTAGAAGGTGTAGCCGAATAAGACGGTGAAAAGTGCCCCCAAACCAAATCGATACTCGCGATGCTCATATTAAAAGAATTCAAAATGACGTAGATTCACAAAAAATCAGCCTCCTAGGGCAATCTGTTGCAGAGATACGAGAAACGTGTTTTGAATGTTTTGTTTTTTCTCAGCATCTATTGCGTGTATCAGACTGAAAAAAATTGCAGAGACGGGGAAGTATAGTTCAATTTGAAGGTATTTTTGTCAACGAATTTTGACGCCAAATTCATAGAGAAAATGAATAATTAAATTTTTGAAATTCATTTTCAACGTGATAACGTTGGACAACTATCTCAATTTTCCCCATAAAGTGGGTTTTATAACATTCTATAACATATTTTTTCAGATTTTTAAACACTGTGGACAGTAGTGAAAAAAAATTCAAATCAATTTTTTCAGTTTCAACCCAAAGACTTGAAACATGTTTATCTATGAATGTCGACGAGTTGAATCCGAATCTGAAGGTAGAATCACGCCATCTCCTACCATTTTTACTTTCTCGCCATACGAATTCTTCGTAAGAAGAGAAAGTTATGTAATCGTGCGCTGGAAAACGGGGTATTTTCGCCATAAAACCCCTATAGCTGGGCTATGGTAATGAAAAAGTGGATAAATCATATTGCTAAATTTAGAAAAAAAACTTCTAACTTGTTTTAAATTGCAAAAAACACCATCGTTACGTTGTAGTTTTTTTTTTGTTTCGACGGTTGTTGTCAGACCCGAAGACTTGACACATATTTCTCTATGTATGTCGACACGCTGAATCCCAATTTGAAGCCAGAATTGCGCAACCACCTTCCAGTTTTTATGGCAAAAACCATCTTAAAATTGTACTTTTGTGTTCGGGGGTTGCTGCCAGACCCAAAGATTGACACAAGTTTCTCTATGCATGTGGACGCGCTGAATCAGAATCTGAAGCCAGAATTGCTCCCCCACCCACCAGTTTCTTTTTTCATTCGAAAAAATACACCCTCAAATAAACAATCTACGATTTCACAGAGATTTTTTTCGCGATTTAGGGCGTCGACATACATAAAGAAACATGTGTCAAGACTTTAGGTCTGACAACAACCCCCGAAAACAAAAATACAATTTCACGATAGTTTTTTGCGATTTTAAAAACACTGGAGGGTGGTGGCGCAATCATTTTAATCCTTTACAAATGATCTAAAATAAAATTATTAAATGAACTCAGGATCATAGAGAACAAGTCAATCATGACACTTAATGTTAAGTTTTTTGTATTTTATTTAAACATGTCGTGTGTGCTTTACGCCTCACCTTATCCGGTACTGGAATGAACATCAATTAGAGGTGCAATCTGGGCGATTTTACGGGCCCGCGCTCGCTCGCCCCTCTTTCTCTTGACACCATGCGGTCGACCGTCCCGGGCAGCCGGCTACCAGCTCCCGGTGGCCGGTGACCCACCGAGGCCGCCGACGCTTGGTCGGTCGCCGATCACCGGCAGACAGCGCCTGGCAAGACGGCCGCCACGTCCGAGTAAATATCGGATGCTTTGTTCCAGGGAAATGAAGGAGTATTGACTCGGTTTTAAAATAAACGGCCAATAATTTTTATTTCACAAAATTTAATACCTTATATACCTATACCTTTAATACCACCAATAATTAAAATTTAACACCACCTTAACCCTCAATACCACCAATAATTGAAATTTAACACCACCTTAAACCTCAAATGGTGACGTGGGGTCATTTTAGGCACCAATGAATCTATTTCCTTTAAAATACAGTATAAAATGTTATCCGCGAAAGTTGGCAGCTTCTATACCTTCCCTCCAGTTTCTAAGAGCCTGCTTGCCGTAGCAATCGTTGTGTATATCTGTATTGGTTATTATACAGACTATTGTTTTTTACAGCCTGGTGCCATTATTGACCCCACGTCACCATTAACGTCTCAGGTATGACAGGATCGTCCATTCTATTTTCAAAGTTTCCAATCAACATTTTGCTCGTGTACGATTGATACATACACATGTAGGCATGATACATATGTAGACACCTTAAAAAATAAAAAGAGAATAATAAAATCAAGTTTCATGTTAATAAGACGCGCCCAGTTAGTTCATCAGAATATGGATTTACAAAAGATACAACTCGTCTCTCCCATGCCACAAAGAAAGAGAAGGCCGTCGTTTTATTATCTACAATTACCATCATTCAAAAGAGCAGAATCAGGACAATGAAATAATATCTTTATACAATGATATGAAAGGGGGAGATGATTCCTTACACCAAATATGCGTCACATTATCACGCGTCACGTTAGTGGTCGCACACACAGGTGGCCAATGGCTTCGTTCTATGCTATTATCAATATCACTGGGGTCAATGCTAGTGTTCTGTATATTTCTATGAAAAATAATACACAAATATCACTTATGACTTCCTATAACCTTTTGCTAGAGCACTCGTCCTATCTGAACGAAAAGCTTTTCAATGAACATTTACCAAGAGAGCTGCTCCTTCTGGTAGCAAGAATGATGAAGAAGGAAAATTCCAGTCTGACAACATATTGTAAATACTTCAAATTTAAAAAGAAAGAGGTGTGCCTTGTGATAGAGGTCAAAAGAAAAGAAATATCTTTATTCTGAGATTCCTGTGATCGTCCAGTGTGTCAAAACAGTAGATATCTTATTTGCCTGAAACGCGGCGAGGCTAATTTTTACTCATTGTCAAATAGGTAGATAATTAATTTTTGTTCATGTTAATTAATATTTATTAGCTTTCTGTTCAATTTCAAGCGCAACTTTTGATGATATCTGTATTTGTTATGGCAGCAAAGAAGTTCAAAATACAGCTTTCAAAAGCACTTCAAGCATGAGTACTCAAACTAAACAAAGCCACTTATCTCAAAAATGTATATCAATGCCATTACTGCCAGTGCCATTATTGACCCCACGTCACCATCTATGCTCAATAAGTCGCACGTCAGGGTTAATATCGTTCTTTGTGATGACTACACAACAGATGTTTAGAAAGGTGCTTGTTTTGTTTTTTTCTAATGAACATTTTTAAAGGCTGTTGGTATACATGCACGAATAATGAAAAATTAACAACTCTGATGAATATTTATTTTGCCTATGTTCACCTACAGGTATTTCAAGCGCAAGACAAATTTCTAAGCGATTTTTCTTAAAATTTATTTTTATTGGTTTTGGTTAAAAATGTATGTTTACATCATTTTCACTTTTACTAATCCCATTCGCTCGGTATTGAACCTCCATTTTTTGTCTAGTTCTAAACCGAGGATGTCATTTGGTTTGAATTTGACATTGTGTATCTTAAGAGACCAAGAGCATGCTTTTCTCTCAATTCTTCATACAAAGAAAAGAAGCGATGGGCGGCCATAAGTGACCGATGGGATATGGGCGAGCGCTAGGCTCAGATTCCCGATGCAAACATATTACTCGAGTCTCGGGGGACAAGTTAATAACACCGATTGCTATCTAGCCGCCCCAAATGTTCTTAGGAAGATAAAAGAAAGGGAAGGAAGGCTCTGTTAATTAAAAGAATTACATGTTAGGTCTCTTTCGTATGTCAGTGATGAACAATAAAGACAATTAGAATTTTTTCCTTATTTTGGCGCCATTTTTATGTTTATACTAGATTACAATGAGACATTTTTCTATTGTCCAGCAATGTTATGAATTCATTAATGTTCACTCATATGGTGTATAACATATGTATATGATAATGAATAATGTATTTCGAATTATTGAAAACTACCCTTGTATGGGACAAGGATTTGAATACGCTGATTTGCAGTGGGCGCTGATCTTTGGCCATCGATTGCGTCGACCACTTTGGCCATCGATAGCGGCTTGTATCTACTGTTTCACAAGAATTTATGTCCCATGACGAAAATACTGTTTCAAGCAAGGAACCCACTCCAATTTTGTTTAGCATATGCATTTAATCATGAAATTAAGACCTAATGTGAATTGTGCTCAATAAATATGTCATACATTCGGATTTGTAAGAAACATAAATGACAACTAAAATGAGATAACAATTGGCTTGAAACGAATTATTTTTCCCTTAACACATATTTTTGTACCTTTAAATGTAATTCTCGAATGTAAACTTTTGCCCTAAATTGTAGTTTTTTGCTTATTTGAAAATATATTGTAGTAGTAGCAGCAGCTGCAGCTTATCGCAGCAGACAATAACTCCCGAAAGGTTTGGACTCCCCTTGCAGGTCAAACTTTGGATTTCAATGGTATAATAAATAACAATGTAAAAAGAATTGATGCAAATTATTTTAGTATTTATTATATTTTATACGTAGAACTAAGCAATTTATTTTAAATTATATTTCACATTCCTTGCTTACCTTTAATTATTTTAAAAAAATTGTACTGTTGTCTCTTTCTAAAACTGTTTCCAATTAATCGATTAATTGCTACTTTTCAACCAATTAATTTCATGATTAATTGAAATTGTATATCCTCAACAATAAATTACAATTAATTGAAAGAGTTTAGCTAGAGCGCTAGGCGCCGCTCGACTGTTCTGCAGATAAACGAGAGCCGAAAGGCGGCGGTCGAAATGTCCGTTAAACAGCTATCTCCTTCCCCTCGACCAAGGTCCCCCCACTTCCGAAGAGAGTTGGCGCGGAGTCTCGCGAGACTCGAACGGTTGTTTTCGCCCAAATGCAAAGTTCTAACATCAATATTTTATAATAAAACGATACAATGTAATGATATAACTTCACAGACGGTTTTGTTGCTCAGTCGAGTTCATTCCAGTGCCTGAAGATATGGGGCGTTAAGCACCCAAAACTATGATGAAGTAAAATAAAACACTTCACATCCTGGCGTCGTAATTGATTTGCTCCCTATGGTCCTGAAATCAATTTATAAAATTAATCAAGGGCTTTCAAGAAAAATTAATCATCTTCTAAAATAAAATCTTTAAAAAATTATCACAAGAACATAGTTACTTCCGAATTTTCGAATATCTAAAAGACTCAACGTATATCCCCTAGATTCCTTCGTACGAACACGATCAAACTAACTCTACTCCTCAATTACAAGCCTAGCTTGCCTCGTCTATCAGAATTGAAACCCAAAAAAATTTCAGAAATAAACGTACTCTTTCTTGATTCCTTCGATTCTTCGCATATACAAGATTAATTCAGACCGTCTAATATTAATCATTTTAGCAAATAGAATCCTTTATGTTATTCAATACTTTATATACTTGTAACAGTCATTTAAATTTAGAGTAAATCTTAAGAGGTCTTAGGATGTGTAAACCAATGAACATTTTTGTAAGGCAAAATTGTTGAGCAAATAGAAATTTTTTAAAAAAAGATAACGATCGTAGTAGTCACAAGTATTCATTTTAATAGATTGACATGAGTTTATTCATCTGGAAGGGAGTTGCTTCCGCAACTTTGTCATGGAATGTAGCTAGAAAATGAAAATTTTCTACGTTATTATTGCTACTTTGCTGTCCGCGAGGCGCCGCGGCGCCTCGTGCATAGGACATGGCGCGCCGTGTCCTACGCACAGGTACCACGGTTGTGCCCTAGCCGCGGAAGCCTACGCTCTCATTTCTACCTAATTAGAGTGGACTCACTATATGAGGTAGATGCTGTGACCTCGCTATGTAGAATATATGATGCATATAACGGGTTTGCAGGCTTCCTCGGGACACTACTTACATTTCCTTTCATTCCACCACTGTGCCATCACCATACATAACATATCATTATCAACTATCCACCAATTTCAGACTTGTTCAAATTAATAGACATCATCGCATGGCTTTTCCTAGACTTCTCCTTCAACTAGAAAACTTGTAGAGAATGTTGTTTTAAAAGATAATGATAGAGATGTGAATGATCCGGCAACAGTGGCTAGTCTCTTCAACCAATATTTTTCCAGAATTGCTGCTGATCTCACTATGGGTTTTCGGCCACAAAATCAACATCAGACGTTTCCCCAAAAATTTTCCACACTATATTCGTTTCCGAAACTTCTTCCTATGAAATTCTCAAAACATCGGTAAACTAAAAAATAAATATTTGGCCGGCTTAGATGGATTTCTGGATCGTTTGTTAGACTTGTGCGCCTACAATTATACACCCGTTAACTTACATATTTATTATATCCTAATGCACCGGAAATTTTTCAAATATTTTTAAAACAGCATTGATTACGCAGCTCTTTAAAAATGGCAACAAAAATGAAATTCAAAATGATTCACCAATTTCTCATTTGTCAGTTTTTTTCAAAAATATTAGAGAGACTTTTTCACGTACGAATGGGAACCTTGCCCGGTAAACAGGAAGCGTGTTCAGATTGCCAACATGAATTTTGAAAACCAAAATCCACAGAAACAGCCATATTTTCTTTTCTTAAAGATGTCGCTTCATCCATGGATCACAACGAAGCACCTATCGGAAACTTTTTAGATCTTTCAAACGCTGTTGACATCATTTATCAAAACATTTGGCTTTCAAAATTACCTTCACATGGAATCCGTGGTATTGTTGGAGATTGGTTATGTTGGTACCTTAAACAACGATCTCAAAGAGTATAAATACCTTTCTGGAATAATGGAACATTATGTACACACCTTTTCGACTTTTTGCCAATTGCACGTGGAGTTCCTCCGGGATCGATTTTAGGCCCTATTCTGTTATTACTTTACGTATACGATATGCCCTCGACGATTCGAAACGGAAGAACAGTTCTCTTTGCGGATGATACGAACATTCTTTGCAATAAAGGAACCGTAAATAGTACAATATCAGATGTTTCAAATTGGTTCCTTAATAACAAATTAATAGTAAATTAAAAGAAAATTGTTTCAATGCATTTTCCATTTCATATAGTCAATTCTGTACACCCTTGAAAATGAACGGTGTACCATTGACTGATGTTAAAGCATCAACATTTTTAGGTCTGTCAATTCAAACCTCAAATGGAACGTCCATTTAAATGAATTGAAAACAAAATTAAGTTCATTAAGCTACGCTTTCAGAATTCTTTCAAATTCAGTCAGTCTTCATTCTGCTCGTTGTGTATATTTTGCGAATGTTCATTCCGGCCTGAGATATGGCATAATATTCTGGGGAAATACATTTTGTAGCTCCCAGACTTTAAGATTGCAAAATGCCATTGGATGCACATATTGGGCTTCTCCCGGCTACCTATACCGCGTGGCGACTGTAAGCTCCGGTTATCGAATTGGAATATGTGGAGGATAGGTATGGAACTATCGGTACCGAAGGCCTTTCCTCGCAGGCGATTCACGAAGGTAAACTGATAAATCGAGGAATAATGTTTGTGAGTATGCTTAAAAATTAGAATAGTCGTACCTTCATTCGAAATCAGAGACACTCCACTATCCGAACAATCGAAATTAATGGAAAGTATTGTATTATTTATTTTATACTTTTAACGTTAATAAAAGCCTAATTTTTTTAGGATGATCCTAAAGAATTTTTCTGGGGAAATCCATAAATTCAGCCGTAATAACTTCACTGGTGTAACTTCACATAAACAAACTGGATAACACTGGGTAACTTCACATAAACAAACGGGTTCTCGACAGTTATTTGCTCTATTCTCTGTCCACTCCATTCCATATTTTCATCGATTATTAAGGCACAAATAGCCATATAAAATAGACTTTGAGCAAATTAGCGTACAGTGTCACTTTGTAATTTATTTTCTTCTCTTTTTTGCTGAATTACTGACAAAACACTTTTAAATGTCCTAATAATTTACGAATCTTATTTAAGAAGAATCGCTACTGACTTTTTATTTATGATGTGTAGATTTCGTTTCAATATATTTGGCATTTAAAACTACAACAAAATAGGCTTGTTCTTCAGGAAAACCTCTTTCGCTGCTTCAAAAGGGCAAACCTTTAACGCTCGAAAGAAGGGAGAAAGACACGAGAGGATCGCGTAAATGACAGATTTCCATCCATTGATATCAGAACAACGAAATCACTAAGAGAGGAAAGACATTCGCATCTCTAGACAGCCGTTAATGAACGTTCAAGTAACACATACAAACGGGCTTCATTATCGGCACATGGGGAGAATAGTTGAACCCTCTGTCCAAGGCCCTCTAGGTTTAATTCTTCGTGGTTACATGTACGACACTACATCTACAGGATATTCATCCTTTCCTGTCAAATGCCGTTTTCGAGTTTAACGCAAATTTATAACCAATGTCTATTGGTGCCAAGTGGTCCACGACCGATCGAACATACTGCGTTCGCGAGGGCCTTTCCGCCCTGCTCTCGCGACCTGGTTCTCGCCTCCGCTAACTCCGGAGATCAACCTTTAATAAACCTCCTTCATTTATAATTTCATCTAAATAGAATAGTATTTTACTGACATACTCATGTAGTACAAAAAATTTATTACTGCACCACACGTCACCATAAACAGATGCAAATACAAATGCCACCTTTGTTACAAAGACTTGGAGACGCAAAAGTATTTGCATGGTCTTGACCACGCAAGCAAGCACGGGGGTCAGTTAAATTCAATTCAATTCAATGATGCCTTGTTTTCCGTGGCGAGACTCAGGACATGAGGCCTGTCCTACCGCCTCACCACGCAAATTCTGCTACGCTCCTTTCACTGCCTGGCAGAGAAAGGATGTATAGCTCGGGCGATGAAACAGGCGTTTTGAATTTTGATCAGAGGCTTCCATTAGATTTGAGGATCTTTTACATGCAGAAAATCTACAACATGGGACAGCCGACTTTACTTCCTCTCCGAAGGAAGGCGTACGAAGGATTTTTTCGCCCTCTTCAATCCAGGGCTTCGGTCGGTTCTGAACACGCGAACGTTGGTACAACAGTCCTATACACTAACCGTTACACCACCTAACTCGCTAATTATACTCCCGACTATCCATTATAATGATTCTTGAAACTGTATTTCCTGATAAAAAAAGGTATTTAATCCATGCGAATCTTCTACACTTTTATGCCTGCATTTCGGACGCAAATAGAAGTTTGACATTAACTCTTTTCATCTATCCATCATCTTTTCATCCAAAATGTGAGAATAGTCTTAAGACTAGACATAAGACTAGTCTTAATGCCGAATTACAAGAGAAAAAAATCGTATTTCTCTTCCACACGACGAAAAAGTTCTAAAGTCAACTCTATTGCTCATTCAGGAGGCCAAAATAGCAAAGGATGCTTCGAATGGGAGAGGCTTGGCGATTTTCCATTAGCGCCTGCCAGCACAAAGAGCAGGTCGCATGCAGCCAGATACAGCCACAAGAAACGGAACGAACGTGCCCGCAAGTGCAAGTCTCAAATTTAGAAGTGAAGCATACATTCCATGTCTAATAACCATGAGCTATTATATTAAAAAAATATAGTGTAACACGTTTGAGACGATTTTGGGCGAAAAATTTGTAATATTTGGTTATCGTTTTCTCGGCTTCACAGTTATTACTAGTGAAATCAATATTTTAAAGATTTACAAAAGAAAAACCCTGAGATAGACATGGAATGGTTCGAGAACATGCTAAAGCGAATTAAATGGAATTCACGAGGACGATTAAACTGTCACTGTCAATGGGTTTTGGAAAGGTAAATTACGGACGAAAAGTAAATAATATTACGATAATAGAAGAGAACGAAAATCAGAGACTTGTTCGTTTATTGTGTTTCTCCCCTAGACGTCACTTACAGTTGTCACTTCTTACAAATAAATAAATAAATAAATAAATAAATAAATAAATAAATAAATAAATAAATAAATAAATAAATAAATAAATAAATAAATAAATAAATAAATAAATAAATAAATAAATAAATAAATAAATAAATAAATAAATAAATAAATAAATAAATAAATAAATAAATAAATAAATCAAGACATAAGAATGATTTTCGACGCCAGCAAAATAGCTAGGGCGATGTTCACCACTGCCTGAACTCTATAGATCGACAACTCGGATCGATCGTTTCTGTAGTTTCTTCCGATCAATTTCAGGCGCAGGCGGAGCAGCACCTTTTACGGCGTGCCGAGGACCGCGCGCGATCTCCCTCATTCTTCCCACTACTATCCCAGAGTTTGGATGATGGGCTGATCCGCCAATATCACATGGCGAACCCCATCACCTTGAAAAACCGAGTGAATATAATAATAATAATAATAGTTTATTAGATAACAATTGACTGATTAGCAGGTGTTAATGTAAACACATTAGGTAAACGAATGTCAGGCTGATCTGATTTGTGCTGCAGAATTACCGAAGAGAGAGAGAATATCTTTCAATAGAATTCAATAGAGATCCGAACTGGCGGATCTGAGATCTGAATAAATAAATATAATAGGTTAAATGCAATTCTTGATTATAAAATTTGTGGAGCGACAGACGAAAAAGTGTGAACTCTCTAAGAGCATAGAGCAAGGTGATCATTCAAAAGGTTAGCCTTTACTTCATTAGGGCCATTCCGAACCTCGAGCGCCACCGACCGGAATAATCAGGAAGAAATTAAGATAACATTTTTCATTCTTTTTACATTATCAAGAAGGGGTCTCAAGAGCACCACCAAACATTCCTTGCGTGTTTTTTATTCGTTAACAATTTTTAAGAAGTTGAAAGTCACTGATATAATGTACTGTCAGAAATGCCATTAAATTTAATAATTACATTAATGTATGGCTGTACATTAACCTTAATGTACATTGTACATTAAAACGAGATTAATATATCTGTACATTAAATTTAATGCATAAATTCAAATCAATGTAAATTTAATGTACAGCTGTACATGATACATAATATAACTTGTATATCAATACGAGATTAATATGTTTGTACATTGAATTTAAAGTTGAATTTAAAATGAATTAATGTTCATCAGTATTTGAAACAATACACCTTTTACATTGAAAAGACATTAATATAATTCGACATTAAATTTAATGTTTAAATTAAAATCTACGTAGATTTGATATATAATTATGGAACATATAGAGCATAGATATTTTTTAAATACTTAGAAATATTTTCTTCCACTATTTGAACTAAAGTATAATAAATTTAAAATATAATTTTAACATGTATTCACAAAATTAATTTTTTTTTAAATTTGGATTTACATTCAAATTGATAACTTTACAATTATATAATTATATAATATTAATTAACTATATAATAAAATTGTAGCGACCTACATAGCATCACGCCAATTCTTTAGTTTACAATTCTTTCAAATTCAACCCAAATACTCGTGAACGTAACTTATAGCGCGACGCCGTCATTTCAAGTTATGTTCCACAAATGTAATTTTTCCGTTAAGTAATAAAATAAATTTCCCTTCAGCGAGTGGGGGTAGTAAGACTTCCATTATCCATGACATAGCCCAAAATGTAGTCAGAATGAGCGTCTTTATTTTCTAAACTTTTTTTTACTGAGTCGCAACTAAAACAGCAAACCGTTAGCATCGCGAGGCAACTCGCTAAACAATGTTCCATTTTCGTATACCATCATTGCTCCCATTAACGGCCGACACTGCGAAATCACAATAAATTCATGATTTTATTTTGAAGCAGCTTTGGGGGAAAAGGGTGAATTTATATTTACGATATTTATTTTTGGTACTTTGTTAATTAACTATATTTTGGAAACTTATTTGTTTCATATTTCTAAAACAGAAGAATGTTATGTTTTGACAAATGTGGACTTTAGTTGTTTGAGCTTTATATCTTATTTTGAACAATAATTTATCTTTTTTCCACAAAACCATTTACTTCAATATGGTATTTGCAGTTGGAAAAATGGATACATGGTAATTTGTACCTTCTCCTTCGGTGCGTTTTCACATTTGCCTGATGTGGGGGCTGGCCTTGTCCCCAGTGCTTTATTTTGGGAGCGTAAAGCGGCTTAGAATTCCGAACCCTTTCCCAGAACATGGTCCCTTGCAGACAACACAAAGGGTGACGGCCGCCTGCTTATTTCTAGAAAGTCTCTGGTCGTCGTGCTTCACACAGGTACTTTATTCGTATCGTGAAGCTCTTGTAGTTGAGCGTTTTTACGTGTTAGAGCAATAGTAGACTTGTGCGAACTCTAAAACGAGTGCAAAATCAAAGAAACGTCATAACTTTCTGATATGAAAGCCTGAGAAACTGTTAAATGTTATTCTTCACTTCCTCTTCTCATCACAGCAGTTTCCTAGAGCGGTTGGCGGTTAACATCGAGAGAAGCCAAAGCAATTCAGGCATATTGGAAATGTGAAGGTCTCATTAATATTAATTAGTATTATTATTTAATATTATTTTCATGAAATGTGAAATTTGTTAATTTTCACCTATTGTTGGATATGGCCTGGAGATAGCAAGTGACTGTTCAAATATAACAATGAAACAAACAAAAAAAGAAGAAACATTCAGAAAATAAGTGTTACGTAGTGTGTCTAAAGTAAATAATTGTGATCATGGAACAAAAATTTCCAGTATTTTGTACAGACGTTATTGAAGGTGTGATAATAATATTTGACAGCTACGTTGTTCAGCTGTATTATGTTTTTGGATAAACACATTCTGCCAAATTAAAATCAACCCTCGAATTCATAGGAAGTTAAGTTGGAGCTGTATTACTATTACGCACTAAATTAAAAGTAATGTTCCATTTAATAAATTATCGATAGAACATTTGAGAAAAAAGTAGTTGCAATACAACCTTCAGAATTTTTATTAAATTGGCCATTGGTCTCAGTGTTAAGCAACAGTAAAATTGCACTAAGGAAAACATTGTCAAAATGAATATTGTTAAGGTGGCTACCTTACCTAAGAAAATAATATCTTGAATTTTGGGTATATTTTGTTTTCTTTGTGCTTTTAGATATCACATACATTTTAATTTTTTCTCTGTTTGTTTATAAATAATCGGCAAATATGCAATTTTTTACTTCATACATCATTACTCTGCAACAAATTGTTTTATTTTGATAATTCTTTTTTTAAACATTTAATCACAATTGAATATTCCAGTGAATGAACTAGAATGGTAAAGATACTGTGATATCTAATAAGTCAGAATTTGATTATTTGAGAATAAATAATTGTTTATAAATTTATTCTGGACATTTCAGTTGATGAAACTGGAAGGTTTCGTGACAGATTTTATTTCATTCGCTATATGATTATATTATTATATTTTTATGTTGAATAGCTTATGATTTATGAAGTTTGACATGAATTAATGTGCTGACAATTCCCAATTCGGGGAAGTCCATCTAAAGTTCACTCACTAAGGGCTGGACAGTTGACACTTGTTTCGAAAGAAAAATATTTTCTCAAAAACTAAGAAAAGTAGCAAGAAACTGGTTGAAGCATTTAAAAGAGAATTAAATAGAGCATACGACTCAATAAAAATTAAAAAACACGAAATATCACGATTTTTCATCATTCTTAGGTAGACAGTTTAAGTAGAGAATGGATTGTATCCTTACGAACCAAATAGTTTATCTGATTTAGTAATTTCTAGAATGACCAAACAAGAAAGACAGGTAACATATAATTATATGACCTATCCTTGTAATAATATTACTAATAGTTTTGTTTTACGTTAAATCAATTTTCTTTATTTTGTTTTTTATTGTGTATGTATATTTCTCCTGTTTATACTCAGTTCCAATGTACAAGCAAATTCATTGCTTCTAGCAATTCTTTTTATTGCTCTTTGTTTAACTGTGTAAAAAAGTAATGCCGAATAAATATTATTTATTAACAATAAAATTATTAATTATAAAATTATTACAGAAGGCCACAAAAAGAAGAAGGTGGAAAAAATTTGATTCTGCAATTTTTAAATTGACCAAAAAGTTGGACAAAATGTAATGAAGTGTACATTGTAATATTTATTTTTTTATTTTATTTTACGTCAAAAAACAGTTAAGACTGTGTATGACGTGCTATGGAGAGAAGTGAATTCTGTGCACATTTTCAAAATTCTGAGATCAAAATTCTAAGTCATATATTACTAGAATTTTGAATAAAAAAACCGCTCCCATGTAATAAAATCTGACGCAAAATATGACACAAATATATCAAAATATTCAATTTGTCACAAGTGTTTGTTATAAAAGTTATTAGGCGTCTCTGACTAGGTATAATATATCGGAGACTAATTACTCAAAAACTGAACACTCAGAGTACATCTTAAGACATATTTGTAGAATTTTAAGTCTTGGTACAATAAGTTTTACACATTACAATTCTACGAAGATTCTTCAGCTATTTTTTATACAAACATTTAATAGATTTTTTCATTTAATACAAATATTGATAACAGAAAGTCGATTTTATGCATAGGGCGTGAAATTGAATAATGTTCAATGTTTAAATGAATGTGATTGCATGTTATTAGTTATATCAATGTATTTATTTATAGAAATCGTCAAAAGCATCAATAACTTTATAATTTAAATGGTGGCTTTTAGACACCTTCCCCTCGGAAACACACAGGCACATTTCAGCTTTGGTATTGCTAGGGTTAAGGAGTTCATCCATTTTTATGTGTTGTTCCACATTGTAAAAATATTGAAGAGTATTTATTGCTTGCATCCATTAAAGAGTATTTATTGTAGCACCCAGACCGCTGTGGGGTCCAAGGTGAGCGCGCTGCGAGGTTATTGGTATTATTACTCCAGATATAAATGCGGCCAGAGGCGCCCCCCACCCCAGCTCGCACATCTTCAGGGACCACTCGGAAACAGGGATTCGTATCAGGGATGGAGCGAGCCAATTCTCCATATTTAAAATCTCTTAATTTTCTCTATTATATTCAGCTTTCAGATTGTATATTTCTATTACTGATCAGCTTCGGGGCGGTACATCACATACACATAATTTTCTTTAACTTATTTTTCTTTGCATTTAAAACATAAAGATAAATGATCAGCTTTAATATGAAAACTGTTCTGCAATTCCATCGCCAGCTAAAGTATCTCTCCAGGCTAGAGAAAAACAATGATAATAAAACGGCTCATTCAGCACCACCTCGCATCAAATCGTAGGAGAATGGAAAACCAACAACTCCATAAAAAGTCGGTCATTGGACGCAGTCAGCCTTGGAGATGAATCGAGTAGAGAAAAGTGCAGAATTTGATTAAAAAGTTACAATTCGAAAATTTGGAACAAATTTTGTCGATCCTAACTCCCTAACATGTCCCAAAATAAAGGTGAAAGTACGACAGAAAAATCACTTGAAAGTTAAAACGTTATATTATTATTATTGTTATTATTATTAGCATCCCATAGATTCACGACTAACAATATTAGGTCTCAGTTAAATATAAAATCTACTCCCGGGCAAAACCAGCCCACCAAAGTAAACCTGCAGAAATTCATGAAATGTGATGATTCCACTTTTTCTCCAGCATTCCTGGTGGAAAGGGGTGAGGAGCGGGGACGGGCGTGGGCGGGGTCGAGGCCGCAGGCGTGGCCTAGAGGGCTATCGAGCGTCCCTGCCCTCTGCCCGCCGCGGCCGCCCCCGGTCCCGCCCCCGCCGCGCTTTGGAGGCCAAGGCCGAGCTCCGCATGCCCCCACTGCACCACGTATCGCTCGCAATAGGTCTCTAAGGAAATCATTAAAGCCCTACACTCATAAATTAGACGATTTATCTTTCGTATAATTCTACTGTAGTGAGTAAATTTATATTTAGATTTTATTGAACTTTTTTAAGTATAAAAATCAACACAAAAGTTTCCAAAATTATATTAAGAAATACATTAAATACCGGCTGGCCGCGAGGTCCTAGGGTTCCAGTACCAACGGTGGCAGGATTTTCGAACCGAGTTACATAGCGAGGTCGAATTGAGACGCTGTCTGAACGAGAATTCTAGCGGGTGTTTGCTCTGATCGATAGTTTTCCGTGTTTTCTCCGATCAACACTAGGATAATGCAGGAACATACATGTACACTAATAAACGGGACACGGAATGAGCGGGATCTTTCCTACCTCTTCCTTGCATTATCCTCATCCCTTGCTTACACACTTGCTAATATATTAAAAAATCAACATAAATACCTCAATTAAAACTGCTTTTTGTTGAATCTATAACATCTTCCAACAATGAGAAGGAAGTCTTAGAATGTCGAACTGCCGTGTTGCACCGCGGCGTTTCCAATGTAGTATTCCAAACAGGTATCTCGTGAAAGCAAATGCAGCGCGAGAAATTAGAATTTGCAATTTTGAAGAAACGCAAACATTACGCCAAACTATTAATATTTTTTTAAAAAATGTACAGAAACTGATTTTTTAGAATACATTTCATTTTAACGAAAAAAATTTACATTGATTGAAAACTTTATATTGAAACAATATTGATATATTGTACTTTACAATGTTAATTTTTACTTTCTCGCTACAGTTTATGCAGTAGAGAGAAAGTTATTTAATATTGCGCGAAAGAACGGCGAATTGTCGGAAGAAAAACTTATTACAGGGCCCTGGTAACGAAAAAGGGGATAAATCCAGTTTTAAATTTAGGGCAAAAACCTAACCAGAGTCCATGTTTTGTGGGTCCTTGATACCGAAAAATCAAAAGACGGCAAAACGTCTGTCGGCCCATCCGTCCGTCTGTCTATCTGTGAACAACGCTAGCGGCTAAAACATTCAGCCGATATTCTCCAAAGTTGATATTCCCCAATCGATCTGGCTGATGTCACGGCCCCTTGAATTTGAAACCGGTAAAAATTCTCCATCGTTTTTTATTAAATTTTATTGTTGGATAGCGTGAAGGGCATTTAAGGGAAAGATGTAGGTCTCATGATCGACGAAAACGCTCTTTTCGAAGATTGAAAAAATTCAAATATTTTCCTGCGTCTTCCTACAACCACAATTATGAAGATAAACAATTTTCCCTTAATGAAATATGTTTAAGATAGATTTTGAAATAAACTCATGCACAATTAGTTGAAAATTTGAGTACTTTTCACGTAATTTTGTGTGAAATTGCGGGCGAGAAAGTATGTGCTGTTTGAGCACCCCTAGTTAGTGTTTGTAGTTTCAAAATACATAGTTCGCCGAAAATCTTTTCAAAAAACAAGATCTTAAAAAAATGGTCATGTACAATTTTTTAAAAAACCTACTTGTTTTGCCGTAATTTCTGGACGAAATTAATGCAAAAGAGAAAAAAAAGGTTCTCAAAAACTGCTCCAATTTTAAATTTTTTTTTCCACTGATGAAATAAGGGACGCTTGTATGAATGGTACCGGTCTCATTACCGTTGAACTCTAAATTTAAGAAAATTGCGTGTTGGTAAATTAGAGTTCGATTTTTAAGCTTGGGCCCAAGTGAGTACGTCAGAGCGACTAGCGAAAAACGCACAGTGAGCGAACTCGATGGACCTGAGTACGAGAGTCTTGGCGCGAAAAAGAAATATTTGCTGAAAACACTTTTATGTGTTCACGTAGTTGTATAATATTGCGGAACAATTACAAATAATGCGAGACAGTATGAGTTGTAGCTCCACGACTTGCTACTGGTGGTAAGTGTAGATTTGTGTAAGTGTAAGGTGTGGGTTAATATTTTTTACTATATGCTATAAATACTACTAGAAATACTATAAAATAATATATATAAATACTAGATAAATCAAATCAAATCAAATCTATAAAATCAAATCTGTAGTTCGTTTACCGATACGAACAAGTTTTCTATGTCTTGGGAGGGGAAAAGGCTAGTTTTCAAGTGTTGTTAACCTCTCTGTTGGTACTTCGATTCATAATTCAACACTTGAAAGGTAGGGAAGATTCTGGAGCTCAAGATAACGTGCGCAGATCTTCCATGTACGTCACATACAGTTGTTACAGTTGCCGTTCTTTCACAAATTAAATCAAATCAACTGCATTGAACGCGAAATGGTGTGGGGATGGAGGCGGTGGTCACGGTGGTAGTGGGAGGAAGGCGGGGGGGGGGGGATTGGGTAAAGCCGGAGTGCAAGTGTTGGCTGGTGCGCGATTGAACTATCTGCCCTCGGTCGGGCGTGAAGCCGACGCGTGCCTGCTCATCGCCTGGCCGGAACCGCGGACTTCATGGTTTCACATCCCGGACGGAAAACCACGCCTTCTATTGAGGGTATTCGTCTACCATCGCATCTTCGAAGTGCAATTCTTTCTCAGAAACACGTGATTGCATTTCTTGTGTAATCATTACCTTCACGAAAGCAACGTGTATAAAATGCTACGACAAAATTGAAATAGTTCGTTAATGAAGAATTATTGGTTTGTTAAAAGTAATTTCAATGCATTTGAGTATATTAGGTATTGACAGATACTTCATAATAATGGATTTATTACGTACTGGCTCACGATTTTGTAACTGAATCAGAGTCAATTTTTACTTTTTATGTTGTTTTACTTCCTGTATTTTTTTGGGAACATTTTTTTTAAATTGTCGCAAATAAACTCCGGTCCCAGGGGGCAGGCAAACAGACACTTCTACGCCACGGGTCTCCCCCAGAGCGTTAGTAACAGTAGTTATAGAGTCGTTTAATTTTCTTAGAATTTTGAACACAAACAAATAATCACAGTTATACGTCACCACATTTCTCTTGGTGTCACACAATACAAACTCCAGTAGAATTTGCAGATGAAAACTTTCTGATTGTCGGTAATATTTATTTTAATAAAAAAACGCGTCCTCTGCTTTTTATCAAAATCATTTATTTCAGACGAATTGTAGCAAGGTTTCATAACTTGATTAGTTACACCATTAGGTTACTAGAAAAGATATAGAAAAAAATTCCAAATGACAAAATTGATGTAGTTTAAGCGTTATGTAAATTTATTAAATTTATATAATACTTTTATAATTAAAATTATAAAAGTATTATAAAATATTAGAGGTGAGTGTCTCTTATGGCTTTTATTTCGTGTTTATTTGTTTAAAATGTAATAATTTATTAGAAAATTTAAATATTTATAAACTTAGAAGAGATTTTGAATGTTTTAACATTTGTATGTTAATCTTTCACTCGTTAGATTTAGTGATACATTTTATAATACTTCATAAACTTTTACATAATCTTTACACTACATCAACTGTGTCATATGGACATATGATAGTGTTTTTCTATACTATTTCTATTTCTTTTGTGTAACCTGATGATGTAACTTATCAAGTTACGAAACATTATTACAATTCGTCTGAAATAAATTGTCATAAAAACAGAGGATACGGTTTTTCATTACAATACAAGCTCTACATATGTATCCTCATTTCTTTCTAGAAGAATGAGAGACATATCTACCTTTAAACGGTGGAATGGGTCAAAAGACGTCGCGGGTTCTTCCGGGGCACGTACGTTCATGTAAAGGTGCGTGAAGGCAAACTCTAGTCGCGGACAGGTGCGTGGCGTTCGGCAGAGCTACGCACCTCCCACGCTCTGTGTTCGTCAGGGGAAGATTGAACCACGGGCGTGGCCTCCGCCAAGTTTCTTCAAGGTGCGGCCCTCACCAGCCGGAGGAACAGCCCATCCGGGACCTTGTCAATATTTTTCTCGCAGAAACTAAATAACCAGGCCAGACAAAAGGCACTGGCAGCTGTAAGTCTTCTCCTGTAAATCCACTTTCCAATGTGGCAAGTCTTCAATTACGTCACTTAGTCACTTAGCACAGCGTGATGTTGCAGTACTTTAGATGGTAGTGAGAGAAGTTGAAGGCGAGTTCCGTGATGTGTTATAACCGTTTAAAATTTTAACTTCAATGTGACTTGCACCGATTCAAATTATGATCATATCTTTCGTTTCATTCCTAATAGCATTTCTGCAGAAAATCGGCTGAATTGAAAAGTTCTTGTGCATTGGTATACAAAAATATATCTCTTGATTCGAATGATACGTTCGATCAGTTCGTCCAGTGCAGGATGAATGTAAAGGTAAACTAAATTTGTCATTATAACCCCAGTAAAAAGAAAGAAAAGTTAATAAATACCGCAATACCATTACTACTTTGCCATTGAAAGTAGGTGATGTAAATTGAAAATGTATTTAATCAACGCTTATTTTTAAACTCATATTGGATTTATAGATTAGGAAAGAATAAATTTAAGGCAACATATGTATATGTGTGTGTACGTGTGAGTGGCCTAGAATCTCGGTAGATTCACATCGTTACCAAAGAAGACCGCAGTGAGTCGACGGGTTGATGGCTCCGCGCTCCGTGTGCGGCAGCCCTTAGGGCTCTTCGCTTCGTTGTGGCAAGGCTCTACACTCGTGGGTATTGAGCAGGGACTTACCGACACAGTGAGTTCAACGACTCCGGTTCCAACCCGTAAGGCTGGTAAGCATCGAGCTGGCGCGGCGCCCCCAGCCAGCTGATGGGGAGATGTGCGCAACGCGTCCCGGCGTATCGGATTCAGCCCAACGGACCTACACACCCGCGGGGGTGAGGACAAGAGCCGCCGCGCGGTGCCCCCCCCGGGGGGGGGGGGGGTGAAACCCCCGAGTGAAGTACAAGTTGTGTGGGATGCTCGAGCATATGAATGTTATATTTCTCCTGATTTCGCACGGGTATTACTCGGCGGCAAAAATGGATGCCGACAATCTCTATGACGCCCCATCGACGCCAAAGGAGAGGTGTAGAAATTGTGAGACAAGCGCCGTAGGAAACATTAAGCAAGTTAACGTAGGCAGGCGCAATTCCTTTCCTTAAATTATAGGCTAGATGATTTAATTTTTTTTAATGTTAAGTGAAGTAATTAATGTAATGTGAAGTGTTCGTTGCCAATGTCCTCGTTTCACCTGCCCGTCTTTTCACCATCCACTCCGTCTTCATGCACATTACTCCCAATATCATCGCATATCATCAGTTACAGGACGTCTCGAGGGTCAAGCCGACTTTTTGCCGGGGGCACCCGATGATGGTCGTGTTAAGATTCTGGCAACGTATGAGCGGCCATTGTGGTGGCTCTCCGAAATTCAAAGTCAAAAGACAAATAACGCGTTACGCTCAGCATTTCGTCCAAGGAACGACGAACTCCACGTCCAAGCAAGTTTCCGTCCTTCGAAGTGGATGAGCGGCAGCGGATGAGCAGGGCGCCACCACCATCCGGTCGAGGTCAAAGCTTCCACCGTCCGTCTGACCCCTGGACGCCCCCGCATCTGCATTGCAAACCGCCTGCGCGGCGCAGACGACGACCCTCGCTTACTCCGCCGGCCGGGGCATGCGCCCGCCGATTTGCTTGGCGCGGGGACGGGGGCGGTGCGGGCGTTAACCGCTTACGCCACGTGCGCCTTCACCCTCTCCCGAGGCGTCCGCAGCCTTCGCCTTCCACTGGGAATAACGTATTCCGTTTCCGTCAACCCCACGAATCTTCATCATGAGATGCCAAGTCTCATCTTTAAGTCTCCCACGTCCCTACCAACGCCACTTATTATTTTTCGAGTTATGCACTTCAATTCATTCATGTGTCGTCGTTGGATCGGATTTATTTTTACTTCAGAATAAGCACGATTCACTTTAAGGAACGCACAAGGGAATTTCATTGAGTATCGCCGCTCCACGGTGTCAAAGACGATTCAAGCGGACACATTACAGCACGCGGCATAAAGATTATTCTCTAATTAAAATTAAATGCAGTGATTAAACGCAGTCAATGGGTGTTATCTGACCTAGAATATGTTAAGAGAGCAAATTCCACCATCTGCCAAGAGGCCGGTCACCTTTCAGTCACCGCTGGAACACATGTTAAACAACTGATTATGCGTTGCTGGTTGCTTAAACACCATCCCGTGTAGGCGCCTCAGAATTAAAAAGACCCGAGAAACTTTGCACCGGAAGACTAAATATCCCAGGCACAATTTCTACATGATCTACATAACAAAACGAATGATAGAGGCGAGATGACAAGGCAACAACTGTTTTTAAATTCTGAACCAATGCACTTAGGCAATCGTTTAGCGTCCCATCCATAAGTATGAACTGACTCTGTTCTCTTTATTTTTTCTCTTCCATCGAGTCACGTGCAGGAAAACATCACTCATAGCAAATGAAAATGCCGTCGAATACGCAATGGGTGTCATTTGTCGTGAGGACAAGAAAAGACACACGTGCGTCGGAGAGGGAAGGAGTGGGGAAGAGGGCGAGGAGGACGAATGGGCAAGGAGCGCGAGAGGGCGAGGGGGCGGGGCGAGCGAGGATGACGAAGAGGCGGGGAGGGCGAAGGGGAAGAAGGGAGGGAGAGTGAGGTTGGAGGAGGGCGAGTAGGCGAGGAGGGCGAGGGGGGAGTAGGGCTAGATGGGCGAGACGGATGAGGGCGAGGGGGCGATGAGAGCTAGAGCGGGGGGGTGCGATGGGGAAAGAAGGGCGGGGGGGGGGGCGAGGTGGGCGAGAGGGCGAGGAGGGGGGGCGATGGGGGCTAGTGGAGCGAGGAAGACGGGAGGGTGGTGTGGGCGGGGGTGGCGATGAGGGCCAGAGGGGCAAGGAGGGCGAGAGGACGATGGGGCGAAGAGGGCTAAAGGGATGAGGAGGTCGGGAGGGCGAGGGGGTGAGGCGGGCGGGAGGACGAGGGGGAGAACTGGGCTAGAGGGATAAGGAGGGCGAGGGGGGCTAGAAGGGAGAAGAGGATGAGCAGGGCGAGGAAGGGGGGGGGGTGAGAAGGCGAGGAGTGCGGGAAGGCGAGGGGGCGAGTAGGTCTGGGGGATGAGGACAAGTGGAGCGACGAAGGCGGGAGGGTGGTGTGGGCAGGGGGGACGATGAGGGCTAGAGGGGCGAGGAGGGCGGGAGGACGAGAGGGCGAACTGGGTTGGAGGGATGAGGAGGGTGTGAGGGCGAGGGGCGAGGTGGGCGAGGGGGCGAGGAGGGCTAGCAGGAAGAGGAGGGTGACCAGGGCGAGGAGGGCGGGGGGTGAGGGGGGAAGAGGTCGGGAGGGCGAGGTGGCGAGTAGGTCGGGGGGGGGGCGATGAGGGCTACCGGGGGGTGGGGGAAGGGAGGGCGAGAAGGATGAGGAAGAGAGGAGGGCGAGGTGCGAAACAAAGGGAAGGAAGCGAGGAGGGCAAAGGGGCGAGAGAGCGAGGAAGGCGTGGTTGTGCTCCAGCATTCGCCGGATACTGATCAGAGAAACCACGGAACAGTACCGATCACAGCAGCCGGCCACTAGAATTCTCCTCAACATAGTTATGAAATTCTACATAGCTATATAGCTAGTATTGAAAATTCACCACTTTCAGGAGTCGAACCGTAGAATCTCTCTCTTAGAGGCGCTGCAGTGGTTACAGCTGATGCATTTAGCTTCTTCAGGACATTTTCAGCAGGACGTTTTTCGCCCCGAGCTACGTCATCCGGACGTTTTTCATGGGTTGGCTAAACTGTTAGAAGGATAGAAGCAGCTTCTAATCTAGCAACTTCGTTGCAATTCTCAAATAAATGTGTCTTTAATGACATTGGAATGAAATGCAATAATAATATTATGTTATCTTTGCAATTAACACGAAAAAATACCACCTCTCTTAATAATCGAAGCCTGCTTGAATTCGAAGTAATCCACAGTTAACTTCCATTGTGGGCGAAGTACGGCATTCCACGACTATCTACAACGGTCAGTGTTTCCATGGTGGAAATGGGAATAGCAGTCCATGAATGTCTTTCGCTTGTGCAAAAAACATGTGCAACAGTATCTTCTCGTCTATGTTTGTTGCAAATAAAAACAAGAACTCGAAACTACAGGACAAGATATTTTGTGACGTTTTTTGAAATTTATTATTGGGTGTTCAGGATCATTAGCAATTCTTAAAAAAATATTTTTGTACTTCCCTCGAAACATCACCAAATGCCGCTTAGTAAATGTATCTCGTAATAAAGTTTATTTTCATTACTCTTTCATGCATAACTTTCAATCAAAATCACAATGAGACATGCAATGCAGTTTTTGTGCACTCAGAGTGATACATCAAAACAATATTTTGTATATTAATAGCTTAATCTTGCCCATGTTATGTTAATCTGTCATGTGACACGTGCAACAGCAGAATTAGGGCCTGACCCACTGAAATGAAAATAATTTCAAGTCAAGCTTCCCACGTGACCCATTTAAAACTTACATGAAATCTCTCTCTCTCTCTCTCTCTCTCTCTCTCTCTCTCTCTCTCTCTCTCTCTCTCTCTCTTGCGACATTGCAATGGGGTCACGTGCTCAAGATACTGAGCAAAGCATTTAACGAGACATTTCCAATTTCCATTCTGATTTGTTGACTCCTAAGAAATATAAGAAGCTTGTGAATATTCAGGAACTGTTGTAATATTCCGTTTAACGCTCTTCACCTCACGTGTTGACAGATAACAAAATGTAAACTGTAAATGCATAACTGACATTAAAAAACAGGTAACAAATGATTATCCGCATATTCAGGAAGTTGGAAATATATGAGTGGCACGACGTATAAATGTCACCCAAAAGGAAACAGCCTTTAAAGGAATTAAGCTTCAGGAAGAAATCTCAATCCCTGAACTTTATCATAATTCTGATTTGTGTTTTTGAACACCATATACTAATTACTAAATGTAGGACTGCAGTAAGGTACCCGCTTACCGCCAGAATCTGTTTTCCATTAAATTTCCCAACATTTTCGCCATTTCTCTGCCTTAGATCCAAGAACCGAGCAAGATTGTAAAATGCACCTCCCAATTAAATACAATAAAACATTTTAACCAATGTTTCTGACCAAAATTCAGTATTAGACAACTCGTTTCCAACTCCCAAGACCTGAGCTTAAAGCCCTGCAAATTTGAAATAGATCTTTCTGGGCATGCTTTTCATGAGACCCTAGGGCGTTTTCAAAAATTTTCTTAAATATGGCTTCATATTTTTTTAAACATTTTTGCTCGAATAGAACGAAGTGCACTTGTACAGGTCCGATTTTCATTAAAACCTACATTTGCGAAAATTGCAAAAGTTCAACTTTTTTTACCACACATTCAATATTGAAAATAGACATTTATTTCACAATGCAATCTATTCTTCAATATTTGATACTTTTTTCATCCATAGTATTTTCAAAACATTTTTAACACAGTCGTGACAAAGAACGTGAACAAGAACGTAAACAAGAATTTCTCAATACACGGTTCCAATTTTTTTTAGGGTTTGCATAAATACAATGTACAAAATACTGAATTGTATGGCATAAGTGCCAAATTCATTAAAACAATGTTTCAAAATTAAAGACATTGATTTTTATCATAGTATCAGGGACACTGAATTCCTGTGATTAATGTATTAGTAGTTAGCACATTAAACTCGTAAACATACGCCCTCAAATTCACACCATTGACAATTGTACTCGCTGGTTGAGAACGCTCATGACATTCTTGAGTATGCTTGAGAGACATGTGTTGGGTCAATGAGGCGATCCCGAAGTGAATTAATCGGACCCTACTCGGGAAAACATATGCAACAGTTCATATGTGCATTAAATTTTTTTATCCCTAAACACATCGTAATGATGATTCAAAATGATATTGAAATAGTGTTCAACTACCTTCCTCCTCAGTCTTCCTTTTCTGGCTTACAATTCTCAAACATATTATACTTTTACATTCTCGCAAAACCTACATCACCAGAATCGTACGCCGGAAACCGGCGAATTATCGACAGAAAAACTTAGTGACGCTCCTGGTAACGAAGAATGGAAAAAAACTTGTTTATATATATATATATATATATATATATATATATATATATATATATATATAGTAAATTACTCCCTCTAACACATTGTGTAGTCAATTCATGTTTCTTGGGTCCTCGATACAGAAAAATCGATTGGTACCAAAACGTTTGTCTTCCGTCTGTCCGTTTGGGCGTCCGTCTGCATATGGTCAACCCTAGAGCTAAAAGCGTTCAGCCTATTTCCTACAAAATTAAAATGCCTTGCATCCATTTATTGATATGATTGATACATTTATCGATATCAGGTCCCCGCAATATAATTTTTCAAGTCGAAATATCGCGTTTTTTAGCTGTGGGATTACAATATTTTTTTCTTCACTAGATAAGTATATAGTAAGGCGAGAAAGTAAAAACTTAATGACAGTAATTCGTAATTACAGATGTAGTCTTTGTACGAAATAAACTGTAATATATACAGCTTTTTAAAGACACTTTTATAATATGTGAGAGTAAGAGCCATTCCACTGTCACGAAAAGTTCTAATAGAGTCTATTTAAAAAAACTGTAGTGATTAATACAGACCGGAGTCCCAATAGTGACAGGATTTTCAACACTAGCTACGTACCTAAGTCGACGTTGGCCGTTGCATTGTGTAATTTTGGCCATCTAGCTGGAAAAAAGTCAATTTTCCAAAGTACTCAGGGGTATTTGTTTGATTTTAAAAGGTCTAGAGTAAAATGGGAATTGATTTTCTTATGAACCACTTGAGGTGGCAGTAAAACAATTTTAAACATGCACTATCTTGCATTGTCACCGGACGGCTCTCCCAAGTGTATTTCACTATATCTCGTTTTGGCGACTAACGTGCATCAACTGGCACTAATATCACAGCAGTCATTCACGAATTTCGTACGTACGTCAGGATAAGTAAAAATTGCTCTTGATTGCTCGTGGGGTGTTTTGAAAAACTAAGTAATTTTAATGTTATTTTCACGCCATTTTACAAATTTATCTAAGTTTTTAATATGGAATTTCCCATAATTGACGCTTATGGCTCTTAAGACCTTGTTCTTTTGGCTATCAAAATCAAGGAAGATCAACTGCGCATACCTGCTCACTCAAGAGACTTTATTTTTTTCTCAAAGAAGCGCTCAATTTCTCGGAGGTCGTTATTTGATGTTTGGTGCGAAACAGGAGGAGCCACGGACGCAAGGTATGACGACGTACTTTCGTTTTACACGAATTAGGCGAAGAAACTATTAAAAACACTTCAATAAGTGCGATGAGAACTCAAAGTAGTAGTTTTTGTCAATTCTTTATCAACAGATGGGGAAAATATGCGAGGCATAAACAGCGTTTTATAGATAAATTACACGTGGTTTCAAAAACACATCAAATTTTCTACAAGTTCCTCGAAAATTGATTAAAGCACTTCAAAATCAGATGATGTGAGTATAGTGATTGGCTGCCCACTTAAGACTTTTTGTTTGTGTGTTCCTAAAATAAAAAAATATATAAAAAACGAAGTAAAACCGCTGTTAAATACATTCACTGAAAAAATTGGGAACATCTACTGAAATAAAATTAGGACAAGGAGGTAAAAGAGATTTTGCTTGTATATAGTAAAAGAACTTCCACTTGCTTCTCCAAACAGATGAACAACAATTAAGAAAGGGAACTGATTGTTGCATCAAGAACCATCTTTAAAAAGTGATGGAAGAATACCCTTCCTATGGAATATCTCCTCTTCATTCGTGGCTAACGCTATTTTAGTGTCCTCCCTGCGTTTCACATAAACTGGGAATACAGACAAGTCACGTAATAGGAGATGAAAATAAGCAAAAAAGTATCGCAAAGACAAACAATCTAAGAAAAATTAGGACAGAAGTAAGTAGTCGACATACCTAAAACACAATGTGGCAATAGCATTTAAGAAATATCTGGAATAAGTCTGGATATAATAAGGCGTTTTGGAGTAATATTTGAATGCCTAAACAGTGGTGTAAAAATTAACTTCAATAATTTTGATAAATGTATTAATGACACATGAGACTTGTATCTCCAACTGGTATTGCATGCCCATTACTCTCCATAAGATTCTATTCCATGGAAGGGATATAATGAAAAGTTGCAATCTCCCTATTGGATAGTTCACCGAAGAAGCCAAAGAAGTAAGAAATATCAACAACAAAATGTTCACAGAACAATTTACAAGGAAAACATCAAGAGTAGACACAATCACTGATCCCATGAACAGGTTTCTCATATCATCTGATCCATATAATCTAAGTTTCCAAGATTCTTCAAAATAAAAGTGTGAAAAATACAATACAAAAATACAAATGGTGAATTTGCTAAACACTGATCAAAAAGGCACTGAAGAATTAAATGCCGTTACCTCATCCAATGATTTATTAGATGGAGACTGAACATTTTAGTGATTCGTAATGAACATCTTTGAATTTAATTCTTGAATTTTTTTCAATATTGGCTAATATATATTTTTATTTTCTCTCTTTTCGCTTCACAATTAACCATGTAACAAATTGTTTAATTTATTAATTATTTATACATTTTCAATTCTATTTGTGTTCTTCTTTCTCAATTTATGAATTGACACATGTTGCTCGACTTCTTATTTTTGCAAAATAAAATATTTGGCTTCAACAATTTTCAAACAAAATTGTTCTATATATTAATATTACAATTTCCTTTCAATATATGATTTGTATAACAGTAAAAAAATTACAGTTCTGTAGATTCTGACTTTTTTCCATGGATTGCCAACACACTGGATTGGCAACACACTGTGCACTGTCTGAAGGAGAATTCTAGCGGCTGCTCTGATCGGTATCTTTCCATAGTTTTTCCAATCAATATCAAGTAAATGGCCATGCAATACCCTAACAAACGGGGTGCGGACCGCTTGCGATATTTCCTTCCTCTTCCTTGCCCTATCTTCACCCCTTACTTACACACACATACATGCACTGCATACTAACGTGACGTGAGACCAGTCGGCAGCCTAGATCTACCGGCTGGGGCGGTGACCCGCTGGGGAGATACCTGTACGTTGAAAAACCCACAAACCGATGCGTCGGTCAAACCGAAACGTCGCGACATGTAGATCGGCGCTGGATCTCACCATTTAGTGGGGAATAACACCGCAATCTCCCGTGATATAAGCATGCTCTACACGTACGGGACTAATGACCACATCAGTTGACGCAACTAGATATAAGAAATAGTTAATTAAAACAGGTGCATAGTTTTGGGTGGGGGCGTAAAATTAGCCTTTGGTGCCAATCTACCCTAATACGTAAATATTAGTACATTCTTACTAATACACAAGTAATGTGCGAGAAAGATAAAAAAGAATAAATGAATTTTCCTAGACGAAAGGGAAGAACGGCTTAACAGAATACGCCAAATTGGGTGGAATTGATGGTTCCTATCCTATATAAAAGTCTGTCGAGAAGATCATTCATTGTCAGTAGTTTTGCAGACGGTGGAGCAAAAGCTGTGGATGGGAAGATGGGAGAACTTTGTAAAATAGTCTACCGCTTTCATGTCTTAAAATGAACGCCTGATTTCATGAGCAATGCTCGTTTTTAATTTCTCGTATACATACGTATATACGGGAGTAACATACGTAGTATAGAGAAAGTCATGTAAGAATGCGGAAAATCGAGTTCGAGATTTCAACGGAAATACACGTTTTAGGGTCCCCTGGTACTGAAAAAGTGTTTTTTTTTCCTTTTTCAAAACGTCCGACAGCCCGCCGGTCTGTCCGTCTGTCTGTCTGTCCATCCGTCTGTGAACACTACTAGCGCCGAAACCACGCGTACGATCTTCTCCAAATTGAAAAAGACCCTGCCCGTCTGGCTCTAGTTGAAGGTTTCAAATTTTGAAAAACATTCTTTAAAATTTGGGGGTATTTTACATGAAGCTCCGCGGATATTTTCAAAAGTTTCTCAAACACGGCTTCGAATTTTTTCTTTCAATTTCTTGTAAGAATAGAGTAAAATACACTTATAAAGGTGGCATAGGTCCGATTCTAGTTTCACGCTTAACTCTGAATTTTCGAAAACTGCAAGTTTGAATTTTTTCGGCGTCTTCCTAAAACTACAAACTTGAAGACACAGATTTTTCCTTCAAATGTAATTTGTTGCCGATAAATAGTTCCTTCATTAAGGTCACGTAGACTTTTCTGAAAATTTTAGTAGTTTTCGTACAATAGAGCTTGAAATATTTGCAATTTTAAAAATTATGAAAAGAAGATTTTCTTAAAAAACGGCTCCAAATGCACCCTATCCGATGACATAAACGCCGTATTGCTCTATTCGTTTGTTTTTTCAAAAATTACCAAATTGTAATTTTTTTTACTAGTCTCTCACGTCTGTAATATTTACATTAGAGGCAATTTCTTTACATTATTAGATTTATGAGTACATATGTTTTAAATAATGTCAAATAAAGATTCTCGAAAACTCAACAGTTTTCTGTAAAAATGAGCCCAACATTCCGCATTCTCAGAAACGTTCAAACGCCATTTTCATTTCAAAAACGCTCAAAGTTCATTTTGGTATATTCATCTGCTGTTTTTTCACAAATTACACAAATGTATGTTTATAAAAATATCTCTCACGCCGTCAATATGCACGTTTCCATCGATTTGTATACCGTTTTACATTTGTGAGTGGAAGTGCTTCAAATGACATCAAATGAAGTTTTTCGAAAACTCCATTTGATGTCCAATAGATTTCTGTGAAAAGAGCTTCAAATTTCGCATTTACAGTAATGCTTCATCGCCATGTTCTTAAAAACGGCTTCAAATATTTCAATGAAAGTTTCTATTTTGGATGAGGTTTTACTCTTCTTTAATATTCTTGAAGTCATATTTCGGTTCTACTGTTAAGAAACCGAAATTGAGAAAATGTCAAGAACGGTACTTTCGGTGACGATAGATGGCAGCTGGCCAGAGAATGGAGCAAGACCTTAAAGCCAGTCCACACCAAGAAAATAAGAATAATTTTCTACCAGAAAGTCTGTGTCATTCTGTAGCATCTCTATATTTCAAATACACCCCTGCCTAATAGGGTAAATTGCATGATAAAGTTTAATATTTCATTCCGTCCACTGAAAATACTAACATAATAGTTTTTTTTGACAGCTCATCTAAAGTGGCAGGTATTTTTTCTTTTAGAAAGCAATGAAAAATAAATACGGAAATTCATTTAAAGAAGGCAATACCACTTATTATTCATGGTTTACATAAGTGCAATAATGTTTCGTGTAAACGCTGGAAATTATTAACGACAGTAGTAAAATAAGGTCTTATCTTGAGATGACTGGCACATATCTTGGTGAATAATGGATAGAGTCCCTTTAACGTGTTTATCTTCACACATATTCCTCGAAAATTATAAGACAGATGGAAATTCAGTGATCAGCTATTTTGCAAATTCGTCACGTGTTTTGATTCTATACATTTTGTTACTGACGAAACATTGTAATTTGGGACAGGAAATGAACTCAAACGTTTTGGTCTTTATTTCAAGCATTATTTCTTCACGTATTACTTTCCATTTAGAGCTATGTCGTCTCAAAATAAAAGATCGTACACTAGTTTCGCGACACCCGGTTAAAAAGCAGTTTGGCGAAAATGTCTATTTTGAGATCATGAAACGCAACGGACAGAGAATACCGCAGACCTGGTCTTAGCCTTTTTTAAAATACACTGACATGAATGAAATTACATAGATCGGTAACAGTACAACTGTAGTACATATGAATAGCTTATTAGCTAACAGCTAAAACTAACTTTTTTAATGCAATGGTTGCTCAATTCAATGGTTGAGGGAACGGTTAGGCACCTCCTTAATTAAAATTGAGCTCTGAGAAAATGTTTCAAAATGTACGCAATGGATACTTGTTTTTATTCTAGTTGGGCGTCCGCAGTGTTTTCACGGCTGTGCTTGATGCGCTCACGTAACGTCATTTTTATTTGGCATTGTGCTGCTAGCAGGTGCGCGGAGGGGGGGGGGAAAGACGTGTGGCGCGGAACGTGGCGACGCGTCGCCTCCTGCCAGTGCCCGCGCCACGCGGCCAGCAGGCAAGCACAGCTGATTCGCGGCGACCCTCGCCCCAAAACGCTCCAAGGCGGTTGGGCAACGGGGCGCTGTGAGTGGATCGCGCTTGCGAAACGAGGGCGCTTTCGGCGCTGGATGGAATTCACCACCCCCACGGTCAAACACCACGCACGCAACGGCTGCGCATCTCCAATTCTCTATCAGATGTTGAAAACGAACTCCATTACTGTTTAATATACTGGTTATCAAAAACGAAAATTATTTTCGTTTTATGTTATGAACGCACACAGATGTTACGGATTAAAACATATAGTGAACGTATGTGATGCCACAGGTGAGCCATTCCACGTCAAATCGCACAAGAGTTGACATGACTTTTTTTTTAAAAAAAATCTACGGCATTTTCTTTCTTATATCTAGACATAAAAAATGACATGTTTTTTTATTTCCCTGAAAATGTATTATTTGTGCATTGCTCGCCCAAGTGTTTTTTGCTACACGACCTCCCTAGTTCTAACCCTGTCGCGCTGTAGAGCACGACTCTTTGAGATACTTAGGTTCGATTCGGAACGGAACGTACCAATTTACAATGCTGGAAACAACCACCTCGTACTTACAAAACCATCGTAGCATTTCTCGTTGCACGCTTTGGTGTGTGAAGTTCATGCCCACAGTTGGTACGTCTTTTTAAGCCGTGACGTAGCTATAGCCCTGCTCTCCCCGCACCCTCCGCTGTGGAATATTAAGAAAACTTGTGCGCGTAGTAGTTCTGTCTATATCAAATTTTGGAATTTCGGCGTACTTAGCAAACTATAATCAATTGTAGCTCCGAATGTATTTAATATAAAAATTCCTGGTTTATTTCATTTATGACTCTGAAATGTGTTTTTATTCCTATGTAAATAAATTTTAAAAAATATTTCATTTAGTAACAAATAATTACATTAACTGTAATTATATTTTAAAAAATGAAAATTTCTTTATGAATTCGATCAGATAAAATTGTGAAAAAAATACAGACGTATTTTTTTATCAATTTGTATATGTCAAATCAAAATACGTTCAATAAGTAAAATTAATATATTTATAATCGCATCAGCATCACGGTTATTAGCTACTATTACCGTTACAGATACATTACAAAATTACATATACAAGATTATTCAAGCTTAATATTACAATTGTTCAATTTTCTATTAAATCATGCTTTTGTTAGCACTGGTTTTCTTAGGGCACGAGAAAAAAAACACGACAAAAAATATGGATTATGAAAGAGGTTTCGAATCATTTCTGAAAGATTTATTTGGAAACACCAGCTCGACAAAGTAAAACAGCTATATCTTATCGCCGACACCATTCCGACGTTCAACAATGAGATTCTTTCAAATATCAATGCCGTATTGTTGCAGAAATTTGAATTAATCTCTGCGGATTGCTTAAAAAGAAATAAATCAATACATTGTGAATACAAATTGAGTACAAAGTAAAAGAGCGAGAAAGTAAAAATAGAATTAATATTGGCATTTTCAATAGTAAATTATATAAATAAATAAATAAATAAATAAATACAGTTTATGACTTACAGTTTGCAAGTAGATGTCAAGGAGATCTAATGACTCTTGCAATGATACCGCCAGCTAACGCCCACTCTAGGAGAGAAGAGAGAAGGATTAATTATTAAATTTTTTTCCAAATCGTCGTTGACGACAATATACATCTTAATTCTAATACCTTTCTTTCTCAAATTCAATAAAAATTGATCACTTACGATAACCATAAAAACTTGAAATATACGTAACAGAAAATTTAAGTCACGTAGCTGATAAGATTAATTAAAACTATTTACCGACAATAACCCCGGATGCCCGTAATACATAGAACAGTCATAGAAAGTTTTCTTTCAATTCAAGTTTTACTCACCAAATTCTACATAATTCTCATTAGACGTTTTTACATTAATGTGTTTTATTAGATAAAACAATACGAATTTCAAAGCCGTAAAACTGCAATTATCCAAGGAAGACGCTCATTAGAAAAATATCTTCACAATTTTGCAATATTTCTAATGAACACTCTACTCAATTTGTAGGGAAATCTTTTATATCCAGGATGTTTGCCCAGCCTGAGCTCTTCTCCGTACCCCTTTCTTAGAGTGCACTCGCAACCTCGCTTGACTCTGGCTTGTAAGCGCGGCACGAGGCCGGCTGAGTCCGACTGACAATTGAGGACAGCGTGCGCGACGCCGAAGGCAACCAGGGCGGATTCTAACCCACGCTTGCGCTCGCCGTCCGGATTCGTGCCGAGACGCACGTGATCCATCCCCAATTTTTTATTTCGGACAGAATCTATCTACATAAAACGTGGATAGTAAGTCTTGATTTGAAAATAACTGCTTTTTTAATCTCTTACCTAGGGGACGGGATTTTATGACCCAAAACACAAAGAACGATCATAAAGTGCCCTTAAAATGTCTTAAAATGCCCTAATAACAAAGAGAAACCTTGTAAAAAATTAGATCAAACCCAGTTGAGATTAAGCCAACAACTTAAGCTGTTGGATATGTTACTGATGTAATGGAGTCTTCTTCTTTTCATTCCAGTGAATTCAGCTTGAAAAATTTGGTTAGGACTGGACCAACAAATCTATCTTTAGTTATTGTGAAATCAGCCAAATCAACAATAGCGCTGATAGCCGTCCTAGCAATCTTAGATTTAAGATGATATTAAAAGCGATGAAGTCAGCGAAAAATGGTTTAAAAATGATGGTAAAAAATGACTTATTAGTCGAAATCGAAGGAAAATGCAAAAAAAAATGAGTTATTTCCTTTTGTATAACAACATTAATGTTTGTACTAAAAGGCATTGTTCTAAAGTGCAAAGAAAGAAAGACATTTCATTAAAATCCGCCCTCTAATCATAAATTTATTTAGATGACATAAAAACCAATGCAATTGTTTTACGATTTTTGTGCGTCCAGGGTAATCTGTGAAACGACTGAACCGATTTCGATGCGATTTTCCTTGAAATGGAGAGCGTTAACTAAGGCTAATTTTTTTCAAATGATTATTTTCTCATATATGAAGATGAATTGTTTTTTTATACAAATCTAGTTTGATTCCGATCTTAATAAAATGTAGACGTGACCTTCAAAACAAGAGAAAAATTACACTGTGTGAGATTTCGTAAAAATTGATGCCCCTCTTTCCTTACTGACAGAGCAAAAGAGCTTTCCAAAAGGGAGGCAGCAGCAAAGCAGCAAACGAAACAATTCTTCCCATAATACGTCACATAGTTTTTTAAACTGTTACCGGGACAACGCAAGGTACTTCTGCCATTTTGTGATCTAAATATAGAAATAGTGGTGCTACAACAGATCATACTTTCTCATATTAGTAGCTACGGTCACGAACTATAACATTCCAACTAGTATGTTACGTATATTTCAGTAATATCCCCATGTGAGTCATCTCGTGGCGCAGAGTGAAGTCGCTCCCCTTTCACCAAAGAGGTCCGGGTTCGATTCCCATCGAATCTCTCTCGAAATTTGTTCCAACAAACCGGGTTTGGCTGCTTTACAAGGGCTAGTCCAACCCCTGTGAAGTGTCCTAAATTATATCCCTAGCCTTATTCCTTCCCAATTCTGGCCGCTGGGTAGTGATACAGGAGCGCGTGGTGGGAGGCGCGTACGCGGAGATGCTGGCGGTCCTCTTGACAACTGACTGCGACGACATGTGACGGACGTAATATTAACGGAGGATTACTCCGAAAATTAAAGCGCTCTAATTAATGGAGGAGTGCTCCGAAAGCGCGAAGCATTAAATGCCCCCCAAGGGGCTTGGAGGCGCGTTGCGTCAAAGTAGACGCAACAAATTAAAAAAAAAAACTTTTCCAAAACCATTTGCCTATGCTCGGATTCGATTAGGACAAAAGGCTCAGCGAGTAACCGAATTATCTACTAGACCATCCGATAATTTCCCTGAGAACAACGCTCCCGACGCTCCAAAAAGGAAGTTTGAAATTTTGCAATGATCGAAATTTATTAAACAAATTTGCTCTATTGAAGCTCTTTTGCTTAATTTTGATGAGAATGTGGCATAGGAGTATCTTAGTAACCATCTCTTCCGTTCCTTCAATACAGGATGGTGGAATAGATGCGTGGGAGGTGCAAAGCGCGCGGTGGTTGCGGGGTCCCTCGTAAGGCATGGATATTGGCACCATGAGCTTTAAAGTGCATGCCATCACTTTTTCCCGTCTGAACCATTCTAGTCACACTCATTCATTTCGTATCTAGTGACATTCGTATCTAGTGCATGGCATCAATGTTTCCGGTCTCAACCATTCTAGTGGCATTCATTCATTCATTTCATATCTAGCGATGAGAGATCAATAACAAAACATCGATGTTCAAAATTAAAACATCAATGTTAATAATACGTCAACCACACACAAACGTCGTACCACATACGTCGATGTTTAGAAGACATCGATTATTGTTTCATATTTTAACTTTTAAAAATTGTGATGAGAATTTTTCAATAAAAAAACACAACAAAAAACATCAACACTGCAAACGTAAAAACATGGCGATATAAATCGATGTTCCGAAATATCAATGAGACCAATGCTACTCTCATCATCACTCACCCCTCAGGGCAATTTTTGTTCAAACAGTGGAAGGCCAAAGCAAGTCACTGTGTTCACCTGCGACAAAAAGGTAAATGTACAATTTTCGTAAATATGAGTAGTTTACGCGTAATTTTGCGTGAAATATAGTCAAATTTTAAACATTTTTTTCCTCAAAAAGGCTCCAATTGTTCTTTAAATTTTCTCCTCGTATGTATCGAAGGATGATATAAAACTTGGTGCTAGTCTCATATTCCATGAACACTCTGTGTTTTCAAAAATTGCGGAAAGTTAACCTTGCAAGAGTCGTCGTGCAGCGTCGTACAAAGTGTTGCGAGGCTCCTGTATCTACCCAATTATTCAGCTCCTGTGTCTACCCAGTGCAGGAGTTCATTTCAACCCCCATAAGAAGGATCATGGTAGGCCAAAAGATGCTGATCGTCATGTAGGTGATCTGGGAAATGTTACTGCAGGAGCAGGTGGTGTTGTCAAAGTCAGCATTTCTGATAATTAGAGCTCGAATAGTTATGCATTAAAAATGTTAAATATGTACTATCCTAGACCTACTGATAATATTAATTCTTTGGTGATGACAGCATCATTGAAAGAATATTGGTGGTTCATACTGATATTGAGGATATGGGCAAAGGCGGTGATGAACTCTGCAAAACGGCTGGTAATGCTGGTGCTCTACATGCTTAAGGAGTAACTGGTATCACAAAAGTTTAAAGTACTTGTAAGAGAAGTGTGTGGAGAAGTGATTTTGTTTGTTGGAGTGCTTTATAACCTTCCAAGAGGATGCATTATATTAATTAGCTCAACCTGCTGAGAATAAATGAAAATACATTTATGTGTCTAAGTAACCCATTCGAATACAAGATTTAAAAAGAAACTTGTTCTTTCTGTGAAGATAAAAATCTTTGCCTTTATGCGCCTTAAATGAAATCTGTTCTTTAAAATTCAGCTCTCAAATCTGAAATTCAGTTCTTTTAAAAAAAGTCATATACAATTATTTTAAAAAAACAATAAAAACGTAGTTTTCGCGTAATTTATGTTTGAAATTAATGCAAATTATAAGAAACATTTTCTCAAAACCGCTTCAAATGAGAAGGGACGCATCAAATAAAGGCGCAGACCTCATTTTCGTCAACTTCTCTGAATTTTCGAATATTGCAAATTTAGAAATAATGTGAGTATGCGCTGTTGTATCTCGACTCGATTAGATACGCCACTTTCCTGAAGCTCCGACGCTGCGATAGGGACGGGGAGCTGGAGGGGAGCGCATGAGTGTCACGGCACCTTCATCGGCCTCCGGCCTGCGAGCGGCGCCGCGGCGCCGAGGCTCCAGGCGGGAATCGCAGCGGGGCCCGCAGCAACCGCAGCCGCAGCCAGTGGCCTCGTTGGCCAAGACGAGCGAGGGCAGACGACGGCGGCGGTGGCGGCGGTGGCGGCGGTGGCGGCGGTGGCGGCGGTGGCGGCGGTGGCGGCGAAGGCGGCGGAGGCGGCGGCGGCGGCACAGAGGCGGCGAGGCCGCGCCACCGCAGCTGCCGCCGTCGCCGTCGCCGTCTCGGCGCCGCCGCCGCCACCGTCGTCGCCTCCGTGCTCTTGGCCGGCACGGCCGTGCACTGCCAAGTGCCTTCCGGATGCCCGGACGAACGCATCACGGGATAGAGCTTCCCACGAGAGGGGAATCGGCCTCACATCTCTTCCTCCTTAAATTCACATGAAACATTCCCTAAAATATTCATTTGCTGCGTAAGTGACAACATTTTAAATGAGTGCTGCTACACATAAAAAATCAATAGCAGTTCGTAGCTTCATGAAATTGGGGACGGGAAAAGTCTGCACAGGTGTCGCCCATCAATTATTGAAGGCTGAGGAGGGAGGGGGTTTTGGGGCAGCTTCACACCTCGATACGTAGGGGAAGGGGGAGTTTGTTTAGTGTTATTTACTGCTAATATTTTTTTTAATTTTACATTTCCTGAAATAATTTTCTGTATTCACACTTTTACTAAAACAAGAAAATATTCACAACTTAAATTTAAAAATATAAATAAATTAAAATGTTATGATGTATAAATTATTACAATAGAAATATTTTTTACCAGTGGTATATTGATTGAATCTGCTAGATTTCGAAATAATATTCAAAACTGCTCTATTGTACATTCTAGAATTCAATTAAATTGGTGCATAAGACTCACCCATGCGTCATCCAAGACGACGGCTTCAAGTCTAAACAAATATTTTCTCGTCCATGCGTCCTTCCTCCACTGGAAAATTATCCCCAATTTTAGTGTTAAGTGAATTCAGCATCGCCAACTAAGTCCGACTTAAGTGATAACAAATTATAATATATAACAGAAATAAAATTAATACGAACTGTTTTTACTGCTATGCATGTGGAACACCTAAGATGGCCACATCATATATTAATTCCAATTTTCTCTTTAAGGGAAAGAAATTATCCATTAAAATTAAATAAAATATACGTTCGATTTCAAATTCACAACTGAGGGCAAAATTAAAAAAAGAATCAAAAAGAACTTGATTTTGGAATCCTGTTTACATAACACTCCGTGATAAAAAAGCATGAACTTTCAACGTTCAGGTTAGACATATTCTTGTCTGTTAAAAGCGCCGTACGCCCGCAAGCGAGAATTGTTAAATGATAGAGACTTGTTAATTTAGTTCACATTATTGCTAAATACAATAAATAAATGAATGATTTAATAACACAAGAGAAAAAAAAGGATAGAATTCGTCATTAAAACATGTTCGTCACTTGGCAAAGGTGTTTATATAAGGGAGAATTTAGAAAGAAAATAAAAATCAAATAGTAATAAGTAGTGAAGAATATAAACATAATACAATTCTCGGTTATTTGATTCAAAAATTTGACAAAAATATTTTCCTACAAAGCCAATATTCACCGCCTTGCGCCGCTGTACACCCCTCTCTGGATGTTAAAAGGAAATGAGTGCGGAGACAGGGAAAGTTGCCCGTGCCCCTAGGAGCGCAGGGCTCCCCAGAAGGGGAAGTGGCTCGTTCGATCGCGGTTTGACGTGCCTGGTCTACAGAAATAACTGCCTTTCGGTCAATCTCCAGGGCCAATGTAATTAACATTAGAGACGAGAAGCCTTGTCCAACTCGCGTGAAAATGAATCGCAAGCGGCAAATATCCGCCGTCCTTTATGCCTTACTGCTTTTGGCTTTAGAGCGCTTTCGTAAATTAGACGCCTATTTGTGGCCGGTGGCACAGCGGGAAAATTCTTCTCTTTTCTGTTGCTGCTACCGCTACCATCCGACAGTCATTCCACAACCAAGTATCTCCCACCCGCAGGATACCACCCTAGCTGGGAAAAGCTCTAAGCGCCCGTCTGGTGTCCCGGCATGTGTGGTAGTGTAGTGCATGTAAGTGTGTGTGCAAGTAAGGGGTGAGGATGCGAGAAGAAGAAGGGAATATCGCGCAAGATCCGTGGCCCGTTTGTTAGGGTACTGCTCCGGCATTCGTCTGGTGTCAGAGCAGCAGACCGCTAGAATTCGCTGCCTACACAGCGGCAAAACTCGACCCAGCTATGTAACTAGTGTCGAAAATTCTGCCATCTTCGGCACTCAAACCTTAGGACCCACAGAGAGCTCGTGATGAAAGCGTTAGAGTGGCTGTGACCCGCTGTGCCACCCTGCAACGCACAGCGCTTTTCATTTATTTATTTTCTTCAAAATACAATAAAAACTCTATGTGACGTATGGGAGACAAATACAGTCTGTGTACACATTTCATGAAAGAAAATGATATTTTCTGCGTTTATGTTATAGTACTATTGGGGAAGAAACGGGAAACATTGTTCGTGAGCTGCACACGGTGCTGTCTTTTGGGCTGAGTAAGTCTCGATATCTTACATTACTTTCTCTACACCATGAACAATATATTAGTACCCGAGAGAGGAAAATTACATTTGTCAGAGGGAGCGGCTGAGATTTCAAGTTCGTGTTACAAATGCAGTGGTGCATCTTCTATAAGACACACTGGCGATAAATTTTAATCCCCGAGTAGTATCTTCAACAACAGGCCACGGACTGCAAACTATCTTCCACTTCCTTATCTCGAACCCATTGCCAACCTTGGAACAGGCCGAGAAAAAAGATTTTCTAGCTGAATGTGACTCATGTCTTACAATCGGAAGTGACTCCGGAAGTGCTGCAAGGACGCCGTTTTCTGAATACATTCCATTAGGTTTAGAACACTAAAGACAGAAGAGGAATGTTGCAGTAAAAGACCTCCGAACGTTTACTAGCAAATGATACGGAAAATATTTATTTTTGGTTCTGACATTAGCTTGCACTTCACACCAAGACAAGCGTCAACCGCGATCGCACCTGAAGACCTTTCCCTAGTAGGTGCATTTGATGTGTCACTATTCCGTAGAGAAACTGAAATGGAGATATCAGGACATGGCAAGAACAACACATGGCACAGAAAACCTTTCATTCCATAAATAAGTCATATTCCAAAACGAATTTATGGCAACCTCGCAACAGAGAGTCTATGTAATCTTTATATTGTGAGTCGCTATTTTGTATCCAGGCAGTGATGTTTGTGAATTTCGTAATTCCAAAGAATCTAGAGCAAGGAAAGGCTAAATAACTTATTTTTTTAGTGTTTTGTCAACGATTTTTATTACACTATCGCTGCGATATGTTGCAAACGTTCGATATTAATAGAATGCGTCAACAAAGGAACAAACTTGAGGTTAAAAGGCAAGCACTAATCGTAAATAAACGACTGAAGAGTTCATGTGTCTGTGCCAGTCTCAAATCTATTCATTCTCTATTTATTTCCAATTACGACATTTAGGGCTGGTTGTATGATGCCACAGAGGCACTTCAAGAATCTGTAAGAATTGCTTTTTCCGAGAATAAATTAGTTATGTTGTACGACTTATCTTTATTCCACGGATAACTCTCGTGTTTATCCGAAAAGGCGTCTGTGAAAGAGAAAGTTGGTACTGCTTTCGGTAGTGTTTTGTCGAAACATTTATTCTTTGCTTCTCAAGTTTTGTACATTTCTGCCTGTTTCTGCCCATTTCAACGGACGGGGCGGGATGAACCCTCGCACTGTAACCACTCCATATGGAGTTCTTTTGGGAATCTATATGGTTGTAACCATATGTAGTATATCTTGTAGTAAGGACAGTACAGTTTGTGATCATATGCTATTATGTTCTAATTGCCAATTGTATATGTATAATGTTGATGTTCTCATAGTATTATGTTTTACCACTTGCCCTGAAGATGGACCGAAAATATTCTGAAACGTCGGTGAACTGTTTTAAATGTTTTAATTCACTCCGTACAAATTCCGTCATCTACATTTCCCATTTATACTTCATGGTCGTGAATCTACAATGATATAAATTATTGAGGAATACTTCATGAGAAAGAAAAATAATTATCTCAATTTCCATCTAACAGCCTCCCTTATATGAAAAATATACTGATAAAGTATAATTCAGTAAAAATAAATAATTTTGTTTATCAAACATCTTTCATTTTTCCGTGAAATTTTTTTACTATATTGCAGCAATTCGAAGTGGAATTGGAGCAAAAAATTCACCCTTCTACTCTGAGAAAAAAGTCCATCTTTTCTAGACAGCTAATCAAAAAACATCACTTGTATAAATAATCCGTACAAATATAAAATATACATTTACATATCTGTCAGATAATTGAAATCATTCTTCACAAGATCGAAAACCCTTCGCACTGTAGATATTGATAAAAGAAAACTATTTACAAATTCATCATCATCGTATTTGTTCAATAAATATTGCCTGTGTCGAAAGTTTCATCGTTTTCGCGACGGTACATACACTCCAAACAAGAATTCATCATCGCTGTCCGAAAATTCGATTGCTACACAGTACACTCGTCTCACTGCTGCTTCTACTTTGAGGTTATATCACGTTATCTACTGAATATCTTCGCAAAACAATGGAAACGTTTATCACGAGTTTATTCCATGGATCACTATCCCCACTTCGTACAACCGGCTTTTCCTGTATCCATGAAATAAAATTAATCTCGGTTGCATTCCCAGTTCATACAACTGGGCCTTACAGCAATATACCTCCAGGTATATGTTGTAGCAATGAGAAACAAATATTGCAGAATTGGAGAATGTGTGGACTTACAATGGGAAATATCCCGCTTTTTTTGTGATCGGATTTATCATTTTAAGTTTTTTATGGAGTTATATTTTTTATTAAATGGGCTTAATTTAACACATTTTAGTAAGTTCTCTCCCACCTATTTATATATTTTGTAGTTACGACTTATATTTTTTTCACTTACAACATGCATAAATTCACATATTACATTACATAATTTCATCTCTGATTCCTAATTTTAATTTTCAATTCTTTTGCTTTTATCCATATCTTCAAAATCTGTTTGTAAAATCTGTAAAATCTGTTTTTTGTTTCAGGCAAAGTGAATTTTGTGGTTGATACCAACTCGATCCTTAATATCGGTACTGGTGGCTCAGTGCAACTGATGTCACTGCAGTGCCTCTGACCGGGAGGTCCTAGAGTCAAGTCCCGATCCCCATTTCCATTCCTTCATTTAATACCTCTCCACCCTAATACTCCAATGATCTCTTGTTCTCAAGTAACAGTGTGTGAGATCTGTGTGCATTCTGTCTATGTGCGTGATTGAGAGAAGCTGGTTCTTAGAACCAGAACAATAGTACAAGCAACGAGAGGGGCCCACGGGCCACCACAGGCATTTATCACTCTACTATGAAACTATGACGCAAGGACGTGGGTGAGCCGTTCCGGTTCTTGCTCGCTCTGTGCAGCACCAGATACGTCACGATCCACGTGACCACAACACTGCACTTCGTTTGACAAGCCAGATTTCGCAGGCCAGGCAAGCGAGCAGTGCCAATGAGAAACTTTTTGAAAGTGGTATAGAGTGATAGTTTTCACTATACAAAACACGACGATAGCGTAGTTGAAATAAAAGATGTAATATCTAAAAAAAAATTTATGTATTTTTGTCAAAGACATGTGGCAAGATGGTGGTTATTTGGTGCCTGGCACCATTTAAAATTCCCTCTAATATTGTGACGCAAACTTGTATATGTACATGAAGCTCATTGGCTGAAGACAGAACACCCATATCATTGCATTATATGCCCTTCTACAGTAATCGAGTAACCTGCGTGCGTCCATCCTTCCGCCACTCGCGATTAGATTTAGTTTCCGGTTCACCACTTATGGCAAATGAGACGGCACATCTTCCTCGGCCGGAACTCATAATTTTTTGCGGATCCATCCAGATCCATCTATTCTACAAAATTTCTCTAAAAACTTTTTTGTTGTTGCTCTTTTCCAAAACCAACACGCGTTTTCTGCGACACCTACAGAGGAGAGCAATATTTCATTCGATTCCTCTCAACAAAGCAAACTGATTAGCACAATTTTTTAGGCTTCCTTCTTGGGTGTACTGAACGAATTCTAGGGAAAAAACGAGATTTTGTTGGTTTCAATACGCCACGAGTACATAGGTGGGACGCTGTGAATTTGTATCAATCGTTTCGACATGATTCATCAATTGACGATAAACCCAATTTTGAACTGAAGCAAAAAATTGAAAAAAATATTTTAACCAACACGTTTTCATGTACGCAACATTCTATTCCGACGACCCGGGGAACTGCAATATGTTTAAAATTTATTTGTACTATGAACTCGCAAAGCACAAATAGAACGTTGTAACATGAAAATACCATCCGGATGCGCCACACTAAACTAGTAATACTTAACGGTTCAGGAGTACAATTGCCTTGGCACAACCGCGCTTGGCACAACGGATCCACTCACTAGTCTCCGTGGCAGCGGTAGTTACCGCGGGAAGCCCTAGGAAGTCCCTTCGGAGCTGATAGGTGGGAGCCGGGACCGGAATAAAGAGCACCGAAAAGGCAGCCCAACTAAAAAAGGAAAAGAGAACTCATGAAGAAAGTCTATGCCACTTCCAGCACTATTAGTTAATTTGGAGGGGTACGGAGAGGGAGGGCTGAGGCGCGTACTAAATCGCTTCTGCATGTCCCAAGCGCTTGAGAAAACTATCAATTACGCCCCACAACATGCTTCGCGCGCTTCTATCGCAGAGGGGCAAAATGAGGCCAAACTATGGGAAGAGGCGATAAACAAACGTCGGGACACTGATTACTGAAGACCAGTTATATAAGTCGGAAAACACTCGCTATTTATTCAATAGAGCTCGTAACGGACAGCCGTCATATTGAACCAATTCAACAATAAATTATTTTTACTAGCCGATAGCGCAGTTACAATCAGATCTCTACTCCAAAAATTATAAAATGATGCATTAAGCGCTCTGGCTCACGACAAAACCAATCTAAGAAGACAAAATGACACTCCACAGGAGTGCGCGTAGGGGAGCAGAGGAATCACGAGCCCTCTGAGAAAATTTCGGAAGGAGTCCGTAGATTTATATAATAAAACATTTTATTTTCGTAACTACGATCAATTCCCAATTTCCTCTTTTTGCTGTCACGCCTTACTACGTAGTAGTAAAGAAACATTATTGGAATCATGCGGCAGAAAACGGCGACTTCTTGTTAGAAAAAAAGTCTTACTGTCAACCCTGGTAACGAGAAAGTGGATAAATCGTATTCCTATATGTAGTAAATTAATTCCTTAATTGTGTAGTCAGAACCTATGATTTGTTGGTCCTTTGTATTCAAAAATCTATTGACTGCAAAACTGTGTCCAAGTAGTCACTCCGTTTTGTCCATCCCTCCGAGTGTCCGTCTTGTCTGTCCGGTCGTTTGTCTGTGATTAGTGCTAGCCCATAAACCGTTCAAACGATTTTCTCCAAAATTGATATTCCCCTGAAGAGGCGGCTGGTGCCCCAACAAACTGGATGTTGCAGGTCCATGGAATGATGGAAATGTAATTTCCAAGATTCCGAACACTAATATATAATAAAATGTAAGCAATTCATGTAAATTAATTACAGTTTAATAAAAGTCTTAATTCAAGCATTACTTACATAAGTTTATGGGTAGTGTTCGTGTCAGGTATATACTCCTCCCGCGCACGTGATTCTGGTTTAATTTCCATTGGGGTCTTAGGTTTTTGCATTAGTTATGCACTGAGACAATTGATGGTAACAATTCATACAAAACAAAAATGAACCTGGTTTCGAAAATGCTGTGATCGCACTCCAGCACTTTGCAATAAGCACTATTATTTGGACACGTTTTACACAAGTAAAATATATTTTAAATTTATATTATTTCGAAAATTTCACTACCCTGGTATGTATTGTAATAATGAAAGATCCTTCCACACACACTCGTATTCACACCATCGCTCTTTGACTGTAACTCAGCTGTAACTGCAGTCGTAAATATGCACCCACCGTGTGTGTGTGTGTGTGTGTGAGAGAGAGAGAGAGAGAGAGAGAGAGAGAGAGAGAGAGAGAGAGAAGAGAATTCCTACCAGAACGGCCAATTTGACACAAAGAAGTCATTAAGAGTACATTTTGACTCAACAAACCTCATATCAAATGAAATAAAATCTCTAATTACAATACATCATGCATTAATACCGTCAATAATTGACTGAACTCGTCTACTTTCAATAAAACAAGGAATTCATAAAGTTAAGTAACAACTACTGCCAGACGAAGACAGAAAATTGGTATTCCCCTAGGACGCCGCGAAGCGCTCGGCGACAAGACTCACTAGTTGCGCAACTGAAGGCCCTATTCATCCCCATGTTGAAGCATAGAGCCAAAGAGTAAATTCAGAAATAGAGCCAAGACTGTGGCAGCCATGGGAAAGCACCAGACGACGGAAAGAGCGCTCGTTCGGCGCTCTTTGGTTCAAAATAATTTTATATACTACATCGATATTGCTGCAATATCTTGAACACTGAATGTTCGATTTTTCGATTATCTAGGGGTTATGCAACATAAACATGAGTCGTTATCGTTCCCCTTTCGATCTAAACGAACTCCAGATCTTTCGAATTTCAAACAGACATTTGATTTTTCGGTGTACTTTACAAATAGCCTTAACAACATTTTCAATGTTTTCTCAAACATGGCTCAAAATTGTTTGATTAAACTTTGACTTCAGATAGCGAAGGAATGATTTAAGAAATAGGGGAGATCTCATTTTCGTAATCTCTAAATTTTCGAAAATTGCGGAAGTTCTACAATTTTCCAACTTCTTGCTACTTCAATAAAGAAGATAGGATCTTTTTCCCGAATGAAATTTGTTGTTTAAGGATAGACATTGAAATAAGGTCAAGTACAATTAATCGTAAATATTTCGATTAATTGAAGTTGTTTTCGAACAATTTTGTGTGAAATGTAGGCAATTCTTAAACTTTTTAAACAATTATTTTCTCAAAAATCGCTCCAAATTTCTTCCACAGATAAAACAAGTGATGATTGAAAGAATGGCGCAGGTCTCATTTTTTGTTAAACTTACTGAATTTTCGAAAATGGCATATTTAGTAATAATGCGACAAAATATGTGCAGCTGTAGCACCACTAATTTCTTAAGTTTATTAAACAGAAGAGAGTATTTAATCATTCATTAGTGATATGTCCTCTTTCAATAAATACTATCACAACTAGTTACAACAGTTAGATGCAGGAATAAGTTTTCCATTCTATGCCTGTAGAAATTATTTGAATTTAAAAGAGTTTTGTTGGCTGTTTTTCTGGGATTGCGACAGAAAGATGTCTCGATTACTCTCAATGAAAGTCAGTAGTGATGGTCCGCTTTCATTTTCAGAAACGCAAATATTTGCTCAAAAATAACACTAATGAAATTTTTCAATTAAAATTTGCACACAGAACAAGTTTTTTTACTCTTCTTATATTCTTAAAATCATATTTCAATTTTGTTAGGGGACCGAAAAATCGAGAAAATGTGAAAAATCTTTCAAGCCCCTATTGGTGGCAACTGGAAAGAGGATGGAGAAAAACTGACAATTTTCCATTAATTCTTTCCTCGGATAGAGCAAAGTACGCTGATACAAATCCAGCAGGTCCGATTTGTGTTGAACACTTACGGCCAGTTTCACCAAACACTTTTAAAGTATGACTTAGTAAAGTCATCGTTAATTTTAATACGCGTTTTAAATCATGTTTTGTGGTTCGTCGTTTCACCACCCTATTTGAAACAATGTTTAGTAAAGTATAATTTAGATACACCCGACGGTTGGTTGGTAATGCGGGACTCTGGTAACCAGGAAGTGACCACAACCAACCTTGTTTGTTTTGGTTATGCGTTTGTACTTTGGTGCAAAAAGATTCTTTTTATTGAGTTTTGGTAATGGGGAAAAGAGAGAGGAGTGCGAAATTTTCATCTTAGGAGAAAGAAGTGCTTATCGAATGTATGAGAAAGTACATTTATATTATAGAAATAAAGTCGCAAACGGAGGAACAAACCAACAAAAAAAGTTATGGTAGCATGGGAAGCGGTTTTAAAGCAGCCAGCTACGAGATTAAATAGAACAATCAATAAATTTGGGGAGATGGTAACGTTTAGGTGAAAAAATAAATGCAATAAAACTTACTGAATGTAAAACTTCGAAGTTGACAGTAGCTACGGGTTCATGTAAACATAAGCTACAAAACAGTTGTTAGGCAAAATTGTAACTTGCAAAGCAATAATGTACCAATATATTGAAATGCTCATTTCGTTCATAATATTAACTAGGAAGTAAACAGGAAAATTCTAGTCAGTCTTCAATTAGCTCTAAAATCTGTAGTGTTATCATCTTTGATACTAGGTGAAAACGGGTACCAAAATCTCATTCATCGAGCTCTTCTAAATATTTAGACCGTTCCCGTATTTATCTCGACCTGGGAGAAGGCCTCTCAAAGCTCTCGTCTTGACAAATGTCACAGCAATCACTATCAAAAGCAACACTACAATGTGCTCACCACTTTAACTGTTTATGCGACGTAAAGCACGATTTAAAATGGGTAAGTGCAGCTGAGAGGTGTGCTTAAATTTAAGTCGTACTTATCGTTTAAGTTCCCCTTAAAGTGTGTGGTGAAACAGAAACGTCTGCTAAGTTAACCTTAAAATTCTTAATTTAAATTTAAGTAATGGTGGTGAAACCGGCCGTTAATTTTCTCAATTCGCAAAAGTTTCAAATAACACCAAAAAGTATACGATCCATTAGCAAGTCTAATTTATTCTAAAAATTTGGGTAATTGATACACGAATTTTAGGGGAGACACTATCCAGTTCAAAAAGCGGTACAATACAAATTAAAGATTATATCTGTAACCGCAGAGAATAAGTGGTTAAGTCAAATTTCAAAACTTTTCAGGGCACGACTTGCAACTCATCTAATTACTGATTGCATTGTCTTTGTAGTGGCGAGAATTATAAGCACCCGAGTACGTTTTACCAACTTTCGCCAATTTATTACAAAATCAAATTTCATACAACTGTGCAGACAATCTTTCAAAGTCGTGCCCTGTAAGTATTTCAAACGTAAACGAAAACGTATTCATTATGCATACGATATAATATTAAAAATTATATACTTATCATCAACTATGTCCAATACATATCGTGAGTACATAAAAATGTTTAAAGGAAAAAGAGGAGGAGAGAAGACCAGAACTTCAGTCTCCCGTGTTTCAGACTGCGCGCGCCAACGGAGCTAGTACGTTTCTGCGAGGAGAAACGCATTAGTCAGTTGCCTCTGGGGGACGAATGTCACGTCACTTTAACCGCAGAGCCCGAAAATGAGACCATGGTTTCCTGGAAATATATCAAATGCTGATCAATGTTTACTGTTTAACCGTCGGGGGAATACAAACAGCCTCGTTCCGCAAGAATTGGGCGCAGCATTACAGTTGGAAAAGAACGCGAGGAAACGGCGTAGCGCGGCGAATGAGGAAAATTCTGCCTGCGACGCTACGTGGGGCAGGGTCACAGCCCCGGTGTGGCGCGACCGCCGCCGCCGCCGCCGCCGCCGCCGCGTCGTCCGCTGCCCGGCGTGCAACGAGTCACGTCGGCGTTGGCGGCGGCAAGTGCGGCGCAGAAAGGTGACGACATCGCGAGCGCGGGGCGCGCGACGCTACGGCGTCTGACGAAACGGCCCTGCCGCCTCGCACGCTCGCGCCAACGGACAGACTACACCCAGGCCTACGCTCCCCAAATTATTCCCAAGAATTGCTTTCAAATCCCCTTAACAAAGACGATTGAAAATAAAAAGGAAATTTTTATTATTCAACGAAATTAATTTACACCTCGCTTGTAGAACGGACGTAGTATACAAATTATACTCCACTCAAAAGGTTTCATAAGTGAAAAAAATCGCCTTGAGCTAAATTTTCCTAGACACCTGTGTCTTGACATTTATATAAAAGGTGAAAAGTTCTAATCCATAACACATATGCCTTCCAAAATATAGTACTTCAGGAAAAATATTTTTCGTAAGTAGATTTGAAGAAATAAAATCACAAAATTGGTTCTAAACATTTTTTCTATCTAATGGTTTTCGAAATACTTAAGGTTAAAAAATGCAATGAACAGACTTTTTCACAATTATCTCAGTTTGTGTAGTAAGTTGTGTGTCAAATGGGATTCTCAACAAACATGCAGAAAATAAAATTTTCTATAAAACTTATTATTCATTACCTGACAAAGCGCACGACGTCATGGAACGAACGATGAATCCGTGAATAGAATGGAGTCGTTTACAGTGCGGACATAAAGTTTAACATACTTTATATCGTTCAATCTATAAAACAATATACTTATCATGCGTAAATGCAAAAAAAAAAAAATTTTTAATATAAATTATTTATTTTTATGCTGTGTCCTAACAATTTATAAGTTTGTATCACTTTACTTTCTCGCCTACAAGGACCGTAATAATTAAGTGTTGTAAAGCTGCAGCCGAAGTCGACAATTTTTCCACAGACATCGTATTTTGGGGTCCTGGTAACGAGAAAATTGGTAAATCTTGTTTCTATATGTAGTAAATGACTACCTCTAATATATACTATAATATCTTTTCGGATGATATTATGAAAATGGCTGCATTGGAGAAAGAGCAACCAGAGGCGTCGAACGAGAATTTGGCTGCTCTGCTGGGTAAGACCGCCCGACAGGTGGGTGAGAAAAGAAGAGATACTTCATATCGAAGATATTTAGCAGCGATTGGAGATATAGCTACTGTGATGGCAGAATCATCATTGTCCCCATCTGATGGTCGGAGGTCCGGTGATTCAGTTAGACCTTCTACTAGTGCTACTGTTATCGCATCGCCTCCCAGGGTTATTAGCCCTCCGAAAACTCCAGTGAGCCAAATTCCTATGCTGATTTCTTCTTCTCCCCTGTATCGAAGGTCTAACCGCAAGACAAGAAGAAAGTCGGTGATCGCCTGTTCTGACACTCTTCCAAAGGGGGCCGAAACGTCTTTACAGGTAGAGATAAGCAAACAGCCTCGTGTTGATTCCCTTCCAAAAAGTCGGCCCACAGACAATGACCCAGAGGAACTTGCAAAAGTAGACTTTACCTCCCCAGAAGCATATAGGGGGCGATTCCCTTACGAGGAGACCGCTACAGTTTCAGAGATGAATCAGGAGCTTTCGGGTGTGCCCGTCCTCTTTGATTCTGTTTTATGTGTTATTGACACGGCCCGTTCCGACACCGCTGGTCGGTTAGGATGGGACTAAACTTTTATTGAGTCCCCGGCTGCTATGACGCCCGGAGACGCAACTACTGAAACTAGTCTTAACAGGGCCACACTAGATGCCACACCTAACTGGAAGGAAAACATTTCAACTTGGATAGGAACATGGGGTATTTCTCAAACTAATGTAGATAAAGAACTCTTTGATGTGGGAAATGAACTCAAAAGAAATATTCAATCCCAGGACCAATTGAACGAGACCTATGCCAGGTTGGTAGAGATTTTGGGGGGCTCCTCTGTACCCACCACCACCAGGCCTAAAAAGCCCCGTAGGCATGGAGGCAAACGCGCCAAGAAGCGCTACTCTTATGCTAGGGCGCAGGATCTTTTCAAGAATGATCCAGCACTTTTGGCAAAGTGCATTAGAACGGGCATTGACTGTACTAGTGTCGACCAACAGCCCCTAAACAGGGATGAGGTTAATGACCTGTACAAATCCATTTGGGATAATACACCCCCAATTCGGCTTTCCGAATTAAGAGAGGATGATAAATTTTCGACACCTGAAATGGACCCAGACACAATCCTATACGCGGTGCAAGTTGCCGAAATTAAAAGTCGTCTGGCTGGGATGAAAAATGCCACAGCTCCAGGACCAGATAAGATAAAAGTTAGCAATATATCTTCAGGAGCAAAAGTTGAAATATTGTCCCTATTGTACACCCAAATTTTATAAACTTGGTTTTGAGCCTTCTGGGTGGAAAGCAAATCGCACCATCCTTATAACCAAAAGAGGGTAAGGATAATAAGTTTGTCACTAACTATTGCCCCATCACAATTAGTTCCCTGCTGTGCAGAATCTTTTGGGACATTATGGACAAACGCATTCGATCCGTGGTGACGTTCAATCCACGCCAAAAAGGGTATATTCCTGAACCTGGCTGTTTCGCCAAAGTTCAAATTCTTCATGAAGCACTCAGTGACATGAAAAAAAGTAGAGGGTGGTGTCGGCGCTGTGCTAGACATATCTAAAGCATTTGACACTGTTCCTCACGCGGCGATTCGGTGGGCTCTATCCAGGAAAGGGATCCCCGACGCCTTTACCAATTTGGTAATGGACTCTTACACCGACGTTTCCACAGTCATTCAGCACCCCTCGAAAGGCATTGAGGTGCCAATTCGTAGAGGAGTTAAACAGGGAGACCCCTTGTCCCCACTCCTTTTTAACCTCGTTATGGAGTGCTTGTTTGAGAAATTGGATAACATGTCGGGATATCCGCTATTGGAAAGGAGTGCATCCGTATTAGCATTGGCTGATGATCTTGTGCTGTTAGCAAAAGATGCCTCACGAGCTCAAGAATTGGTTGATATTGTGGTGGAATATCTTGGGGCCCTCGGAATGACATTGTCAGTCGCGAAGTGCTCATCATTCCAAATTACAACCTTTGAACGATCCTGGTTCATTGAAGATCCTTGTCTGGAAAGGTTGGGGGAGAGAATTCCTCTGGTCAGTGACGATCATACCATAACATACTTGGGAGTGAACTACTCTATCTGGAACGGCTTCCCATGTAAAGCATCCATATCGAATTTGATGGAACCAGTGACGAGGCTACAGAAGGCGCATTTAAAGCCCACTCAGAAATTGGCATTACTTCACACCTACATAATGCCACATTACCTCTACCAATTAGTTTTATCGATGTCGATGCTCAGGGAAGCGGACTGTCAAATCAGAGTGGCAGTCAAACAGTTCCTACACCCGCATATGAGTACTGCAGATGGCTTATTTTACCTGGCCAAGAGAGGTGGAAGACTGAGATTGCTGCGGCTCGCCCAACACGTTCCTAGGGTAGCGTTGAACCTAGGGTTACGACTAAAAAAATCTGCAGATCCCATTTGCAGATGGCTGAGCTCCTGTCCAAGTTTCTACCAATGGACATTTAAAACCGCCAAAGCATTGAGACTCAACTGACCCTATACCGAACAAGATTTAAGATCTTATAAGAAGAAATGCGCCGATGACGAGATAGCCGCCTGGGAGAAGCTGGGATCCCAAGGGAGAGCGGGTAAGGCGCATATAAACGATCCGATTGGAAATGCCTTTTTGAAAGACTATAATCTTCTGAAACCTGGTCTTTTTATCACTGCTCTCCAATTGAGATCAAATACCGCTGCCAATAAAACTACTCTTAGTAGAGGAAGGTCCAGAGAGGATGTATACTGCAGGAAGTGCAATACAGCGGTAGAAACTATGAATCACATCATCGGTCAGTGCATTTTTACGAAACCAGCTAGAATAAAGCATCATGACGAGATAAAGAACTTTATAGAGGGGAAGATGCTCCGGAAATCAGACACTGTGGTGTCTACGGAAGCCACTTTCTCCGTTGCCGAATGGGTTAGACTCAAACCTGACCTGTTAATAAAAAGCCGGGAAGGGGTCCATGTGGTCGATGTGACTGTCCGCCACGAGGATGGATCTAACCTTCTAAAAGCAGGGGAGGAAAAGTGGTAAAGTACCAACCAGTCATTCCCCTGGCAGCCCAACTTCATGGAGTGCCCAACGCCAGAATCCTGCCTGTGGTGGTTGGAACCTCTGGGGCTATGCCACGATCAACAGTCAGTGCCCTCAAGACGTTGGGGATCATGTCTCGGGGAGATTTACTGACTATCTCGTTAATTGCTCTCAGATGCTCTATTAAGATTTACACACAATTTGTAAATTACGATGGAGCAATTTAGCATTGCTGGCAGTAAATGCAGAAAATGAACTTCTTGGTCCCGTGGGGAAGTCTAGGGAACCCAAGGGATCCGACAATGCCTAGAATATACCTAGTTACCACGCCTTTAAGTGGGAAGTGTATGCTATTTAATGTAGCATATAGAAAATTGTTTAGTGAGAATTCAGGTTTTGTGTCAAATACAGAAACATTGACAGCAAAACATGTGTTTGCCTATCTGATCGCCCATTTGTCCGTCAGTGGTCAACGCGCCTACACCGTTCGAACGATTTTCTCCAAAACAGATATTGTCCGATCGATCTCAACGAACTCGGGGCCCAATTTTAAACAGATATTTTGATTTTCTGGGGGGTTCTTTACATAAAGCCTCAAAAACATTTTGAAAACTTTTCTCAAAAATGGCTCCAAATTGCTCTCATGTTCATAGAGCTTTCTGACTTTCCGAAAATTGCAAAAGTTAGAAAAAATCCAAGAAGGTATGTCCTGCCGTAGCATCATTAGTTTATATTTTCACCTTAGTACGAACTTCGAAGCACAATGAAAGTATTATGATCCTGCGGTGGAAATTGGCGAATGTTTTAGAGAAAAACTCGTATTATCGGATCCTGCTAACTATAAAGTACATAAATCTTGTTCCTTTATGTAATAAATTACTTCCGCTAACACGTTGTGTAGTCAGAATCCATATTTTGTGGATGCTGAGGTCATGCGCACAAACACACACACACACACACAAAGAAAGAAAAGAGAGAGAGAGAGAGAGAGAGAGAGCAAGAAAGAGAGAAAGAAAAAAACGAGAATGAAAATGTAAAAAACATTTGGAATTCGAGAAAAAAGTTTGGAAACGATTTTGCAGAAAAATTTATTTACTTCAAATCTTGTAAATAATTTGTCGGACACAAATGCGTAGGAATCGCGATATTTGTGAAAATAGTAATTTACGTAAGAAGGGAGCGAAACAGGTGATTCACGCACGAGTCGAGTTTGTCGTTCGAGCGCAGCGAGGATGGGAGACGAGTGGGTGAGTTGTCTCGAAATGCTTAACCTCCTTAGCTTCACGAAGCGTAGTTAAGCAATTTGTCTAGAGACGCCGGCTGAAGGTGAAACAATAATCTCTCCAAAGCTAATTACCAGCGTCGATGCGGTCAGGAGTTTCCAGGGGGAATTCACCGAAAATATCCAGTCTATGCACTTAATAATAATAATAATAATAATAATAATAATAATAATAATAATAATAATATAGATATTAATAATAATAAAGATATTAATAATAATAACAATAAAGATATTAATAATAATAGTAATAATAATAATAATAATAATAATAATAACAATAACAACTCCACCTAGGACCTTGTAGTTGGAAGGGTTGGACCTTGTGGTTGCGTGGAGGGGGGGTGAGTACCCCCATGAGCCTGGGAGCTATGTCAGCGGTAGCCTAGCTGAATAGGTTGAACGTGAGGGGTCAGACGAAGAAGTACTCCCGAGAAGAGCCTCAACGGTATCTTCGACAAAAAAAAGGAGGATTGATGAAGATGGCAGGAGAGGCACCTCGAACAAAACTGCATCTGATCCGCAGCGAGCGGTTGTAGCGTCCGTCTCCAAGTTAGGAGCGGCTGCATCCACAGAGGGAAATAAGGAGAGAAAGAAGGGTCATGAACCTTTGGACTTCCTGTCATCGGCCCATGTAGGGTACAGGAGAGAAACTGGGTTGGCATGCCGGCCACTGATTAGAGTGGAGACCCGAACCTTGCTTTAGCCAGCGATGTAGGCTGCCTTCAGCAGTCAGTAAAAAATCCCGTAGGGTTCAGTAATGGCGACTGGCGATCAGAGGGACGCCGATTTCAAGGGTCAACAGCTTCCCTCTTGCTCTTTTATCAACTTCCCAAACTTCTGAACCGTACGTTGTAACACTCTTGACGAGTGTGCAGAATAGACGTCTTTTAGTAGTCTTAGTGATGGTTTTGTTCCATAAGACAGAGTTTATACTTCGTGTCACGTTTCTCCCCAAGCTTATTCGTCTCTCAATTTCTTCTTTGCTATTTCCCTTTTTGTTAAAGAGTACACCAAAATATTTATATTTGTTTACATCCTTTATTTTTCCTCATTTTCCAGAATAAGATCTTCAATCATATTGTTCCCAACTGCCAGGTATTCAGATTTGTCCATGTTGATAGTAAGTCCTGCTTTTAAAAACTGTTCATTGAGTTTACGGATCATGAAACTCAAATCGTCCGCATCTTCTGCAATTACTACCTGGTCATCGGCAAATTATAATGTATATAGTTTATCCTCACCGATTGTTTTTCCCACTGCTGTAAAATTTTAAACAGCGTTGGGGAAAGACAGCAGCCCTGACGAAGACCTATACTGACCGGGAATGGATCTGAGAGCTTACTGTAGATCTTAATCTGAGAGGTCTGTTCTTATATAGATTGTGTGTGGCTCCAATTAAGTTCTCATTGATTTAAAGTCCATCGATTTCGTCCCATACTCTAGCAAACGGGACATTGTCATACGCCTTCTGAAGATCAATGAAATCCAGATGAACTTTCCTACCTCCCCTTGTTCTCTTTCTATAAGTTGTTTTAATGTAAATATATTGTCTATGACCGATCTACAAGCAGTAAAACCACGTTCCTCTCCGACTTTTCCTTTTATCTTTTCTTCTATTTTATTTCGGATAATTTTCCTATAAAGTCTACCTATAGATCCAATAACTGCAATTCCTCTGTAGTTTGTTTCATTGTCTATAGATCCTTTCTTATGGATGGGTGTCAGGTAAGATGTTCGCCACTCCTGAAGAGGATCGTCTCCATGCATGCACCTTGAAAACATATGTTTAAGCATTTGGTGCAGTGTATAGGGACCATATTTCAGTAGTTCTGCCGGAATATATCCCGGTCAAGGTGACTTATTAGATTTCATGGTCATAAGCGTTTTTTATAAATCTTCAGTTGTCAGATCTACCCCTTGCTGAAATTCCACTTCCTTGTTTGACGAAGTTTCTTTTCTCTAGGAGCAGTCTTTTCATTTATTAAGGCTGATGTTTTAAAATGCAATAATGTTTTTTTCATTCGTTTTAATAGATGTAATTAATTTCCAGGCTTCTGAGCTCTATGCTCCACTTATGAATTGTTCTATATTATCGCATTTATCCAGCCACAAGTTATTCTTCCTTGATAACACCTCTTCTTTTACTTCTCTACTTACTGTTTTGTACTATAAACTTGTTTCATTTTTTCTTGTCACTAAACCATTTTAAATATAGCTCTCTTTTCCTTTTAATCTTTTCTTCTAGACTTGTGTCCCACCAGTAGTGTTTCGGTTTTAACTTACAAGTACGTAAAGCCTCCTCTGCGGCTTGGTGAATGCTTTCTTTTATGTGTTCATATTATTTTTCTTTTGACCTGTGCTTTACCAATAGATTAAGGTCAAACCTTTTTCTCTAAAGATACGCTGTACTTTCATCGAAGAGACTGCTTAATTTGTATTGTAGTAATTTGTATTGTGCTTGTAGGTTTCATGACAAATCGATCTTTATCTTCTTTATCCGTGCTATTTGAAGTAAATGGTACGTTAATTTTACCAAACAATGATCGCTACATTGGGCTCTCCGTTTCACTCTAACATCTTGTATTTTGAGTGAAGTTTTTTGCTTGGTTATACAGAAGTCCATTATAGATTTTTTGTACGTTGGTACCAGGTGTACTTGTGAATATCCTTATGTTGGAAGAAAGTGTTATTAACTTTCATCTCATACTCTTCGTAAATATTAATAAGTCCAAGTAATAAGTAATAATCCCAACCATTGTCATTGCGAGTCTCCTCTCCATATTGACCCACAATGTTGTTCTTTTCTCTTCCAACTCTACCGTTAAAGTCTCCTGCAACTTAGAAATACTGGTACTTCCTCATGGAACTTAGGAATACTGTCTAGGGTTTCTTTGACCATAATTTCAAATCATCTTTCCTAGCTGTTGCGGCATCTTCATTGAAGTTACATATTCCTATGGCATGTATATATTTTCCTCTGATTTTAACACTACTTTAATACGTTCCTTTATATTCCCAACTTTTTATACATTTACCGAATCTTTCACCAATAACAACGGAAATTCCGGCTTTAACATTTTCTTGTTTGCTTACGCCACTGCACAAGTACACAAAGTTCTTCAGTTTTTCGTTTCCTTTGCCTTTTCTGTTTCAGACTAGACGGCTATATCTATGTTTCTTCTCATCATTTCCTGGATTACTTATTGTTGTGTGTTTGATTGATTGATTGATTTTTTCGTGTTTCCGGGCGTGTCAACTGCTTCGGTCATTAGTCCCGTTAGTGTAGTGCATGTTTTTTTCTTGGGAGATGGCGGTGATTTTCCCTCGCTGGATGGCGAGATCCGGCGCCGACCTACCGTCGGCTAGTGGGGTTTCCCCTTAACCAGGACTCTCCCACCAGCGGGGCACCGCCCCAGCCGGGACAAGCTCTAAACTCCCGACCGGTCTCCCGGAATATGTTGTTGTGTAGTGTATGTTAGTGTGAGTGTGTAAGGGGAGAGGATAGGACAAGGAAGAGGAAGGACAGATTGCGCGCGGTCCGTGGCCCGTTTGGTAGGGTACTGCTCCGGCATTCGCCTGGTGTTAATCGGAGAAACCACGGAAACTACGGATCAGAGCAGCCGGCCGCTAGAATTCTCCTCCAGACAGCGACTGAATTCGACCTAGCTGAAAAGCTAGTGTCGAAAATCCTGCCGCAGTCAGGACTTGAACCTAGGACCTTCCGGTCAGAGGCGCTGCAGTGGCATCAGTTGATGCACTGAGCTAACGCTCCCGGTTTGTGTGTTTGAGATGCTTTCTACATTCCATATGTGCTTTCTACATTCCATATTCAGAATCCATTTTCTTTGCCGATGTCGTTTCCCTTTTGAAATATCCGAGGCATTCACATGACTGATATTTTTGGCGGTTTCATGTTTTACGTGTGCAGGGTGCTCGCCTACAGTACAACACTCAAACCTGGAGGACCGGAGCTTTTCTACGAGGGGTTTCCATCCCTTAGGCCGATTGCTTTCATCGTAGCTTACGGAGTTCAACCTAATCCTGATCCACTCATTAGGGACGATTTAATTCCCAAAGTTAGTGAACCCCACCTTCCCCTGTCGGATCATCCGCCGTTCATAATTGGATGCTTCTGAGGTGGTTACCGCATAAGGCCTACCGACTACACTCTAAAGAAATAAGGAGGGAAGAATGGGAAAGACTCCCTAGCCCACGAAACCTAATACCGTCAGGGTCAGAAACAAACAAGGGTTAGCCAAGGAAGGCCGATAGAATAGATAAAAGCATTGTGGCACAAGTAAATTAAAGATGTCACAATGGTAGATGAGAGAACCACAACGACATGATCATATCGTTACGGGGAAGGACAAAAAAGATGGAAAAGAATGGGCGGTTAGGATTAGGATGGATAGGACGTGGTAGGACACAACTTGGTCTGGCCCCTCAGTTTTGACCTGTCCGGCATCGGTGACCCTACCAGTAGTCATGCGTACAAAAAAGCATGCTACCGCCGGCTTAGCCCTCCACCTCACTGAAATACGCAAGCCTCCCCGCCCGCACGGACTGTGCTAATTCAAAGCGGTGTCCTCAGGGGAGAGAGAAAAAAATAAAGATAATAAATTAAATGCTTATTTGTAGTGTAAAGAAAGGATTTTATAATTACTGTAGAACTGAACAAATAATTACTGCAACATAAGTTGTCGAAATGAACTTTTATTGCACTGGTAACTACGATGTATATCACATGTTTATAATGCAGTCATTTTCAGTCATTTTCACAGTAATGAACGTACTGAACTCCGTTGTTGGCAACAATGCCAATTCCTCATGTCTCTTCACTACATTGTCATCTTCTCATATCGCACGCTACTTTGCATTGCATCTGGTAATCCTATAGAAGTATTTGGGTATGTACGGTACATTTTTCGGATAATTCGAACATATCTGAACAGACCACACTCCCAATTAGTTCGGAATACTGGGGTTTTACTGCACTTAGTTAAATTTAATTGTATATTTAATAATATTTTTTTTATCTTTCCCTCCGAAAACTTTCGGCGCCGCTTCGGTGACGCAAGGGTTGTCGTATCGCTGTAGAGCGAAGTTCGCAAGTTTAAATTCCATTGAAGCCGTGAATGTTTAAGGGCAACAAAAAACCTGCGTACGCCTTCCTTCGGAGAGGAAGTAAAGCCAGCTGTCTCATGTTGTAGATTTATTGCATGTAAAAGATACTTTAGCCTGCAAATTCTGCGAGCTAATTACCTATATCGTCGACCGAGTAATAGGGGAAGCAGGGGTAATGGAGGTCACGGGGTAATGGGAGTCAGCGGTAAATTGTCGATAGATATTTTAAACAAACCATATTGAAAGGCAGAAACATTTGCTTCTACCTACCATTAGTCATTATAACTATAGCCAGCTGACTGGCAAAGACAAAGAAAGCTTACATCGACGCTTTCTTATCAGTAAAGTGAGTAGTTGATGTGAGAAGATGTGAGTGAGTTGATGTGCTCTCAGAAAATAAGGTCTTACTCATGCGAACCTGAAGATTTCTGGAAGAATCAAAATTTGTTGGAAGGGAAGTACTTGAGCAATTTTTTATACCAATTGCTAGTAAGTTTAGACACACTATAAAAGTTGATGAGTAATTATGATAAAAATATGCTTGCGGGTTAATGGTGGTCAGTGATTCTCATTATCGCAACGGGGCTGCCATTGCCCCAAACAAAATAATTTATAGATCTGAATGAGTTTAAATTCCTCCGGTGCTATTTACACATGTAGCAAGAATGGCTGGACGGATGTAGAATTCATTGAAAGGCTCAAACATTTTAAAAGCCTTACTTGACCAACTGCCCAGGACCCATTGTTGCTGATTAGACAACTTTAGACTTACAATTATTGTAAATAATACAAAAAGACTGTATGAAGGACTAATGTGTTCATTTTGCTTCATTTCCTGAGTGACTCCCATTAACCGAATGTGAGGGTCAAATGCAATATTTTTAGAAATTGAATATTGATACGATTTTATTGTGTTTTTGATTATTTTTGTGGTGAAAACAACAAGCTTAATCTGAGATATAAAAGCACATACTTGTTCATAGGGACAATTCGTACTGATTATATTAAAAAAACAAACAAACAAAAAGCAAGGAATGACCCCCGCTTCCACTACCTTGTTGGACGAGTATGGAGCCCAACGAGATTTGCGTTGTCAGGTGGAAGTGCAGGTCCGATGGGCGGAGCCTCGCCACGTATAAAGGCATCACTGAATTGAGTTGAAAATTTTCATTTCAGAGGCTTGGTGGAAGAGGCGTCCTTCGGGCCGTCAGACACCCCAACATCCTGGTCAGCGCTGCCTTGTCAACCAAGGCCGAGCAGAATCCGGAAGCGCCACCACCACCGCCGCCGCCGTCGTCACCTTCGTTTTTTCCGCCGCCGTGTTGGCGGCGTGAGCGTCCGGCCTACAGCTGTTCACCCCCCGTCTCGGGATTTTCTCGCGCTGGGGGGGGGGGGGGGATCGTGTACAACCTCGCGGTCGTGGGCGCAAGAGAGTAGTGTCACAGTCTTCTAACTTGGAATGAATGAAATTCTCTATGTACTTTTCTTAACAATAAACATTGAAATTTTCATCAAGGGCAGATTTATATATTTCACATTTTTATTACAGAATCATAGGTACATAAGAAAAAAGGATTTTTTTTCAATTATTCATCGTAAAAAACAGTTAAAAACTGTACGTGACGTACTATAGGGAGAATTGCAATGTGTGTACGTTTTCTTCAACTCTCTGACCTCTACTCTAAATCATGTACATATTAAGTTGAATTATGATTACATATAGCAACGAGCGTTTTGAGCAAATAATCAAAAGAAAATGTTCCCTCCCTTGTAATAAAAACTTTGCAAAGCATATGAGCTGCAGATTTTGGCTGTTATCTCTCATCGTGCACTACGAGTAGGAATCTAATTACTCCCACGAGATCTTGGAAAATGATTCAGCAACTATATTCTCCGCTGAGGTCAGGAAAACGTGCAGAGATAGTGAAACTACATTGATGTTCAGTAGTAAAACAAAGGGCCATCTAAGCATTAGTTCCAAACATCAGGAAAACTGAACGAAAGACTAGAAAAAATGGGGGTTATTGTTACCGAGAAGCCAACACACACACATTGTCTTTTGAAGATTTCCACCTAACCCCGTTAAAACACACACACTCTCTCTCTCTTTCTCACTCACACACACACACACACACACACGTGTGTGTGTGTGTGTGTGTGTGTGTGTGTGTGTGTGTGTGCGTGTGCGTGTATTGTGTAAATTGGGTGCTTTTTTAATTTTGTGTTAATTTTTCTTTGGAAAAGAATATATTCATTCCTTTTGTAAATAATAAACAATTAACATATTCCTGGAAGATTTATACGCTTCTGAAATGCAAATGTTTGCATATAAGGTATTTTTTTCAAACCAACTTTTGAGTGCTTATTGCGACTCAGCTGTTCGAAATCTCGGACGAGTTTATTAGGCAAAATATGCTTAAAATTGACGTTACAGCTTAATGTCGGAGTTTCGTTGTTTCCAACCTGGGAATCCTGTATAAATTGGGTGTCCGCGAAGTAGGGACGAATATTCAAGTACTATAGACCATATAAAATTTATCGAAAATGTCAATTGCGCTCTTACGGGACCCAGACACCAGCCCAAAGGCGTACTTGTACGCCTGCGGGGGGTACGGATAGAGGCTAGCACCTAGGTGCACACCCCGGGATGAATACCCTGGTAAAGCACAAGTGCGAGGTAGGCGCACGTCAGACATTCTACTGGCCTTACCCAGAGGCTAGAAAGTTCGGCTGGTGGTACGAAAATAATGTGTGGCGTTTGAAGCGTACACTATTCTTGGCGGCCACTAAACCCTCCATTACCAATGTTTCATTTGCACGCTATGCTTCTAATTGAACAGACAGTGACATGCAGAAAAAAAGAAGAAAAAAAATTACTTAGCGCTTAAACATGAGCACCTATTTTAATTGTTGAACGTCATCTGGCAATATGTTGTAAAATAATGTACCTACATGCAATATATGTGAATTTCTTCTCGTGAGCTGTTCAGTGGTGCCCGGTGGGTTGCAAATGAAGGACAGCATGTATGTCCGAACTATCACATTTGCCGATATACGAACTATCACACATACCGATTTGCACTCTTGGGAATTTTAATCCTTGTCTAAGACAACTTTTACGTTGATAACAGAAGATACACGAAAAAGCAAATTCTGCTCACACGAAAGTAAGAATTTTTTTTTTTTAATTTCCAGCAAAGAAAACGGTAATTTATGAAAGTAAATGGTAAGGGTCGGTATTCTTAGCCAAGATAATATGTGCGAACTCTGCCGAACAAAAGCACGCTGCCCCCACCCAATTCCCAGTACCCCCACTCTTCCTCAAACTTCCATTGCCTAGCATGCACCAGTTACGGACGGACTCGCGGTATTCCACGATACGACCCATTCTAAAAAAAATATCTTCTGCTTAAGCAAGCGAAAAAAACAAAATTCGTCCTCAAAAATTGCGCTGGTGGTATGCACAAAATATCGATTTATTGAAAATTTGAAACTTTCTGCAATCTGTACCAAGGTCGTTTTTTCTGGGAAGGGCGCCGCCCTAGAGCCCTTAAGGATCAGCCGCCACTGCTCCTGATGAATATGATTTCTACGTATAGTGTGAAAGTTAGTGGCGGAGAAAAAAACTCAGTTCCGATCGATTACGGCAACGAGACCAGCGTGCCGAAACCGCTGTATCCGAAAATGCTTGTTCCTGCAATTCCATTATCGAGAACGAAATATATACTACGATGTTTATAGTAGTGTGCCCTCCGCGTCGCCGGACGAAAAGGCAACGAATGCCTGACGCGATAACTGACATAGTGGATTGTTCAATAATTTCTATTAAATACCTTAAGGGCAATATTTATTCCACTTTCAATGGAGGAGGTAACTGAATAATGCGGCTTTAGATTACATTGGGAAACACGACTTTTACCTCCAGGAAGGTATATAGCGCAACATACTCAATTTTATACGTAGATTACGAATATCATAATAAATACGGCATATCGCGTCACAATTTTAAAAGTATCTTTATACATTAACATAATGTATTTTGCTATTCATGCAAATACATTTAAACTGCACCTGTAAGGTATGTACAATCAATTCGCATAAACTTTATTTAAAAATAAAATATTTGTTCAGTTCATCTAACCACTTTCATCAGATATCAACAAAATTAGGCTTTCGTGGGTTTTTAACCTGTATTCGAAGATCCCCGTTTTTATCCTTGCGTCTGGTAGTCGCACTCAATTACGAGTAGGTCTTAGTGGATGTTTTGAAAACAAGTTATGTGTACCATCATATTTCCTACTGCGCATCAGTCACCCAAAGGAATTATTTTAGCTCCTAACCTTTTCGCAAGTATACAAGTATCCAACTGTTTCGGTGGCAGATTCTGAGTCAGTCGGTGTCACGAGGAACTGTACCCGTAGTGCCCGTGAAGTTCTTGTCTGGTTTGCACGTGCCTCATAAAACTTTTATACATTACAATTCTGCGGTTTTATAAAGTGAAATTCGCCACATGAACCGGTAATTTCTGTTACACTTGTCAAAGATTAACACCCAAATTTCAAAGGAAAAACAAATTATGAAATTACAAGACTTGCGTAATCTTTATGCATTGGCTGTCGTGTTTGTGATCAGGACAAACAATGGGCTGATACTAGTGTTGTGTCACTTGAACAACGAACCTTAGGTTGTGGTTGTATGGAAAACCCAAATCATTGTCATTCGCTCTACCAATGTTGTGGAGAATACCAACAAACCATTTTAATGTCTGCATAGTATTTCACGAATGTGCGTATTCCATATTTAACTTGCTTTTACCTCTTATGAAACATGATCACAAAAGTCTGTAGTAATCAAACCGGAGTGACAATGTGGAAATTAGTATGGGATTTTGTTTATTGCAAATACTAAATATGTTCAAATCTTTTGAGCGTTGCGTGATTGAAACTTTTTATAATTATTAGGGAAGTGCGCTTACAAAACTAGTGCATGTTCCATTTTCGCTGAAATCTGTATTTTTAAAAATTGCAAATGTTTAATTTGTTTTCGCACCTCCAACTACAATATTGATGATACAGATTTGTTACTTTCTCCCCTTCGGAAGAAGAGGAAGTATCGCGATTTTTCGAGAAAAAAAAATCATTGCCGAGCCCTGGTAACGAAAACTTGGACCAATCTTCCAGTAGATCTCCCTCTTCCTGATTATATCTATAAGCAGTAAATTACTACCACGATGTGTAGTCAGAATTCATGATTTGTTTCGGTTCTTGATACCGAAAAATCGACTGTCGGCAAAACGTGTCAGTCCGTCTGTCTGAATAACCGTCCGTTTGTAGTCAACGTTAGCGTCTAAACCAAAGCTGACATCTCTCGAAAGATCTAAATGATTACCGGGCCGTGCGAGTTCGAAATGGATATTTTGATGTCTGGAGTAGGGGATATGTTACATGAATTTCAACAGCTTCAACATTTTCTTTAAAAAAATTCTTAAAATTTTCTATTCTAAGTGTTTTTATTAAATAGCGTCCCGTTTTAAAGTAATTTGATTTCCCTCATTTTCTTGAAACCTGAAAAAATTAGGTTCTTCGAACAACTATAATTCTGAAACTGGAGATTTTTTACCTTACTGTCTGATGTTTATAGACATATCTTGAAATAAGGTCATGTAAAATTCTCCGAAAATCTGAGTGTTTTTCGTGTAATTTTGGGTGAAATTTAGACAACTTTTAATTTTTTAACCAATTATTTCCTCAGAAAGGGCTCATTTTTTTCTTTCCATTTTCTCCTCGTATGTATCAAAGAACGGTCTAAAAACTGGCGCTCGTCCCATTTTCGGTGAACTTTTGAGTACCAGTATTTTCAAAAATTGCAAAAAATTAACATTGTAAATGTACAATATTAAAGGTAGAGATTTTTGCATCTCATGGTTGTACGATTAATGAAATTTGTTCTCAAAAAAATTAGTGTTGCTAAAACAGCATGTACTTTCTCCCCCTACTTTCTCGAAAATTGCGCGAAAAGTGCTACTTAAATTTTCGAAAAATTGCACGTGCGCTTATTTCAAAACCTATCTTTAAGGAACAGAATTCATTAACGGAAAAAACCTTTATCTTCACAGTTATAGTAGTAGGAAACTGTCCAAAAATTTTGAAATTTTCCAATTTTCGAAAAATCAGGTTTCAACGAACATGATACCTGCACCATTCTTTTAAACGTCCTCCACATTATCCCACACAAAATTTAACAAAAAACCATGGAGCCATTTTTTTCAAATTTTCAAAATGTCGCAGGGACTCCATGTAAAGTACCCCCAAAATTAAAATATCGGTTTCAAATTCAAGGGTCCGCGACATCGACCCGATCGATTGGGGAATATCAATTTTGGAGAAAATCGGTGGAACGGTTTACCCGCTAGCGTTGTTCACAGACGGAGGGACAGACAGATTGGCCGTCATTCGATTTTTGTATATCAAGCATCCACAAACATGGATTCTGACTACACCAAGTTTTAGAGGATTTTCCCCTAAATTTAGCAATTGAATTTATCCACACTTTCGTTATTAGGGCCATGTAAAATGAGTTTTCTGCCAAAAATTCGCTGTTGTTTTCGCGCAGCATTACATAACTTTTTCTCTAATGCGTAAGCATTAGCGAGAAAGTAAATAAAGAAATGTGCATTTTAAAAAAATAGTAATTTTTGCGTAATTTTTGTATCAAGTTAATGCAATTTATTGAAAGAAAACATCTTTCACATGGATTGAAATTTTTCTATAATTTGTTTTCTGGGATAGATCAAAGGAACAAAATGACGCAGGTTTAATTTTCATTTAACACACTGATTTTTCGAAAATAGCAAAATTTAGAACAACCCTCCAGCCCTGGCTTCTTTTTCGGAAGATGCTGCGGTTTCATCTGCCGTTACACAAGTTCTCTTCATTTCATTGCGCCATCGGAGCACACTCGGCTGCCCGTCCGCCCGGCGCGCCGGCCCTCACGAGCACAGCGCAGGAAGCCACAGCGGAAGGGAAATGACACACAAGTCAGGGGATGTGGAAAACTGCGATTACTCACCGCTTTGCTTTCGGCGCAGCGGTTACTTCCAAATGGAGTAATCAAGCTGCCGAGTCGCCTGTGGGACGATAACGGCTTGAGCATGCGTTCCGAGCAGTGCCTGACAGCGATTTATGTGTGCCCTAGGCTGGCAAAGTTTTAGGGCCGTTTTCATTTGCTTTCTTTAAACATTAAAGATATTTATAATATTTTGAATAAAAAATTGTTGTAAGATATTTGTAACCAACGCAAATATTGGTACGTATAAACAATTGATTATACGTATACGTGTAAATAATTGTCACCACGATATCGATTTAATAAATATACATTTTTAAATTCATTTTACCGGTATATATTAATGGATATATTTGATTAATTAACACTTTCTTTTGTTAAAAATACGGAAGGAAATATTTCTATAAAAACATTCAAAATTTCTCCCAATGAAATTTTGTATCCGCTGAAAAGTCGTTCGTCCCCAAAAATTGCGCGCCCCACGCTGCAGCCTACTCAGCCTGTTTGGTAATCTGGCTCTGGTTCCGAGCTTCGCCCCAGCGACCATTGAGCTATAGCAGTTGCCGAGGACGGGCACGTTAAGATGTAGACCCGTGAGTGGGGGAGGATGTGTTTAGGCTGGACCGTTTATAGCTCCAGCATCAGTTGATAAAATATTTCGTTTGGTGTTTCGGTAACTAAACATTTCGCGTTCGATTTTCAAACGAGTCCAAATGGTTTTCCTATCTTTTTCATTGTTTTTTTATTATTGTATTATTTTATTATAGTATTGTGTGTGTGCAGTAATCTACTTCCTCTAACTCGGTATGTAGTCCGAATCCTCGTTTTGTGGGTCCTTGATAAGGAAAAACCTATTGACGGCAAAACGTCTGCCTGTCCGTCCGGCCAACTGTTTGCGAGTCCGTTTGTGTAACGTTAATATTTATAACGCTAGCGCATAAACAGGCCTGCCCCTATTTTCGATGGTGTCCGAATTTTCGAAAATTGAAAAAAAATCAAAAGTACACTATTGTTTATAAAGCATTTTTTGAAATGGGATCTGTTTAAAAGGTGGATCTTTAAAGAAAGGCAAGTATAATTTTTGAAAAACTAGTAGTTTTCGCACATTTTTTGCATGAGATTAATGCAATTTACATTTTTTCTGATAGAACATTTTAGCGTCATACGCAGCTCATAGCACAGGTCCCATTTCCGATGAATTTTTTTCAAAAGTTTCAAATAAAAAAAATTGCAAAACAACAATATTGATGATCAGAGCGCACACATGATTTTTCTTGGGAGAGGGAGGCCACGAATATTGTGTCCAGATGACCTGATATTTTTTTAAATAGTTCTTTCTTTATGCTGAATACAAAAATGGATTTTAATTTTTTAACTAACAGTTAATATTTATAACGTAAACAACTATTAAATGCCTCCCTCCTTGGATGAGCCATCCGCTCTCGGGATGGGCTTATTTGTTACGACAGTTTCGCCCGGGGAGCCAACTCACGAGAGACTCATGACATTTCACGCTCTTAACTTAAATAGAACAAATGTTGTGTCAGATTAACAGTACTGCGCCACCACATCCTGATCGTTTAAGTGACGTATGCAGGAAGCACGGAGAACTCGCTGGGACGCGTGGAAGGTATTAGGAAATCTCTGGCCATTCCCTTCCAGTATTTGTCGTTTTCCTTAGTTTGGAATAAAGCGGTTCTAACTTAGGCAAACGATATGCTCGTTTCGTGGAATAGCATGCAGTGGTATTCAACTTTCGGTATACGCGTCAGTTTTACGCGCATGGGTTTACAGCGTCTCACGTCGCTCCAAACGACTTCATCATCATCATCATCATCATCATCACCATCATTATTATTATTATTATTATTATTATTATTATTATTATTATTATTATTATTATTGTCTTTTTAATTCTTTTATTTATTCTCCTTAGGATTTAAAACTCATGTTCAACTTACAAATTCATGAATGTCAATTATAACAGAAACATGACAGCTTTCAAGCGTTACTACGCATTATTTTAGAAGAGAAATGATACCCCTTCTTGTGAATTTGAATAATGTGTAATCTTAATTTTTATTCATATCAAACTCATTGAATGTGTGAATTGAATTGTCTTGTGTCCCTTGATTATTTTTTGTTTCGTCTGCATTTGAAATTTCGACGGTATCAAAATACGACAATTATTCTAGTGTGGCAGTGCAGACACAAAGGGTTCCGATGCGTCGAAGAGAGTTCCAAGCACTGATGCGTTACCACACGATAATGAGAGTGTAATTTGGTGAGCAGCACGAGGACGTCTGGTACGCAACTTCCGATTGTGAGACATTCCGCATTGACGTCATTCAAAACGTTGCATGGTTTGGTCCACGTCTCGACTCTTCGGCGGCCATAGTTCGGCGCATGATTGTTTGGATACAGCGCTCATCATGTCCCGCAAGGTAAAAAACATCCTTTCGATGTGTGGAATGCTGAAATGGCAGCGACTGCTCAGTCGACTGTAGATCCACTTTGTTTCGTGAATGGGGAGCGCTTTCTTGCAGACAAACCAATAACCAACCAAGTAATGAATGATAACCGAATATCAAACTAATTTTAAAATATTAATTTCATTGTATTATCGGATTGAATGAATTTTAATTTTGCCATCAAAGGTTACTAAAGGAATTTCAATATTGTCTTGGGAGCCCAGGAGATCTATTAAAAAATATATTTAAATTAGAAAAATGAGCACTATTTTGAGCATTTGAAAAACAGAACCCCTACAATTTTGCAACATGTACTCCCCCCCCCGCGCTTAAGAAGGATAGACCCGGACTCGGAAAATCTAGAGATGACCACCCAAAAGTGCCACGCTTCGCCACTGATACGAACTGGGGCCTCCATGACCCATCCTCAAGGCAAGATGAGATAATCTGCGCGAGACCGTAATGTTCTCCTTAACATTTAAAACGTATGTTATGTCCATTCTCAAACAAAATTTATAATTGAATGAGATCGTCAGTACAATTTCTTGATTACCAACATTGAACATGTCATTGAGAAAGATTGCATACGTCACCAGATTTGTTCAAAAACAATTACTATTTTTTTTATTTTCTAATGAATTAAAATTTCGACGAAATATTTTATCTTTTGATTTGTACGAAAAATGATTTAAGGACCCTAAAGCTCTTAAAAAGAAAAAACACGAGACGTGAGCTACTTAGTTTTCGAGCTAATACTTCAGATCCCGATTTTGATCTCGAACATCCACCTCGATCAGGCTTTTCCTCTAATTTCTCTATATTCATTGAGCAAATATTGAGATGTTCCCTTTCTTTACTCTCGATCATAAAGGTTTTATAGAGCTGTCTTTTTTATGCAGTTGAAGGAGAAGAAGAACGGCCGCACGGGGGAGAGAGTGTTGTCAGCAACATTTTTAAATCAAATTTACGGTCCGTTTTGCAGATGCAAATACGTTTACTATTGCTCGGGAGCGAAAATGTGTAGTTTTCAAATGTTGCGAACCACGCCCTTTGTACTTTTATCCGTAATGCAAGTGTGTATAATAAACGTTGGGATGTGGATTCTGTTACTGAAAAATGTACTTATACTTTCCCATTCTTACACACATATTTTTAGATGATTATTAAATTATACAATATCTTATCTGTATTGAAAAAGGTACTTCGAAGGTTGCCATTCTGAGAAGTGGGTTTCCTTGTTTGCAGCTGGAGAATCGCTGGTGGTGGGCGAGTTCGCAGGTCGAGAGGCGACCTAAACAGCGCCCAGGCCGCTCAGCTCGCGGTGGCCCGACGGTCTCCACTGGGGGCGAGGGACGCGGCCGCTGAAATCCGAGAAGAAGCCTCTCCACCAAAGAAATGGAGCGGGATGTTCGTCCACTTCAGTCCCCAAAGCAGGGGCTTCACAACGGGCTCGGTATCGACCTCTTGATGGTCGATGAAATTTTACACAGGGCTTCATGATGATCACGAAGTCGAATGCCGAGTTTGCCACGGCGACTTATCAGTATAATGTAGATTAATATCGCAATTATTTATTTAGTCAAAAACAGTTAAAACTGTATGTGACGTATGGGGGAGAAAATCATCTGCTACGCTTTCTTGAGTTTCAGAATCCTTTTCCAACAATTTAACTATTAATAGTTGAAATAATAATAATAATAATAATAATAATAATAATAATAATAATAATAATAATAATAAATTTTAAAAAGTGAGAGATTAACATTTCAAAAACTAGATATTTTCCTTTCCGAATTATAGAAAACTTATTTGTAACGGTAAACGAACGAACAGATTTGATTTTTCTATATTGCTAACAAAATAGAAACTCACCTTAAGCTCTACTACCACTATAAGCAAAAAGAAAGCTCAACAAAATGTGCGCATAGTGAAGCTACATTTACGTCCAGAAGCAAATCAAGGGGCCATCTCAGCATTTGCTCAATGGATCAGGAAAACTGGACAAAAAACAGATCGAGATGGGGGTCAATGACCCGGAACCTGAAGTACATTACTTATTACAGTCATATTAAGTCTTTTATAAAAATTATACAAGCAAATGTAAACTAATACATTATACTATATCATTGTTTTGTTAAAGTAAACATTATTTTTCTTTTTGACGATTAGTAGAGTCTCTAATTGTATAGAAACAGTTTTACAGCAGTAAAGATTTTACTTTTAACTTAAATTTGTGTACCAATTTTAATTGTTTAATTTCATCTGGCAATACATTGTAAAGTAAAGTACATGTATTGTATGTGGATTTCTTGTACTGAGCTGTTGATACTGACACTTGATGAACATGATAGGGATAAAGCTCAGGGTGAGTTACCTGTACTATGCAATGCAGAAAGATAAAAAATCTGCAGTGCGTTTACGGTTACAAATAGTTTTTCTATAACGCTGGAACGAAAATACTTTTAAAATATTGCTAATCTCGCGTTTTTAAAGCTTTTTAGGTGGGATTCTGGGACTCAAGAAAACGTTCGCAGATAATTTTCTCCCCCATACGTCATATACAGTTTTTACTGTTTTTTGACCAAATAAATCAAATTTAATCAACACACACGTCTCCGTCCGCGTCAAGAGAATACATATGTTCAGATAACGGCAAGTAATTACGCATGCGGTAGAACACATACAGAAACACGCCACAACACCGCAAGTGAATCAAATAAGATAATAATTTCTGAATCACTACGCAATACCCTCAACGATACGTAATATTGCTCCAAACATTGATCATCCATTTCGTCACCCCTGTCACGTTTCGCTCTCACACGTTTTCTCATCATCCAGTACAAAATAAAAATCAATGGAAGACCAAAATTACAGGAAGTATCAGCAAAGATTGGTTCGTACCGCGGACTAATATTGACGCTCCGTGACAATCGGAAATGCGCATTAAATATAAAAGTATTACAACGAAGGCTCACACATTTTATGGAAGTTAGACAGTGCAGGAAAGGAAAGGAAAGAGAAAGGATATGAAAAGTTACTTTACAACGCATTGCCAGATGAAATTAAACAATTAAAATTGGTACACAAATTTAAGTTAAAAGTAAAATCTTTTCTGCTGCAAAACTGTTTCTATACAATTAGAGACTATACTGATCGTCAAAGAGAACAATAATGTTTACTTTAACAAAACAATGATATAGTATAATGAATTAGTTTACATTTGCATTGTATAATTTAAAAAAAGACTCAATATGCCTGTAACAAATAATGTACTTCCGGGTCAATGACCCCCATCTCGATCAGGTTTTTGTCCAGTTTCCCTGATCCATTGAGCAAATGCTGAGATGGCCCCTTGATTTGCTTCTGGACGTAAATGTAGCTTCACTATGCGCACGTTTTGTTGAACTTTCCTTTTGCTTTTAGTGGTAGTAGAGCTTAGGGTGAGTTTCTATTTTGTTAACAATACAGAAAAATCTGTAGTTCATTTACCGTTAAAAATAAGTTTTCTATAATTTGGCAACGAAAATATCTAGTTTTTGAAATGTTAATCTCTCGCTTTTTAAAATTTGTTGATATTATTATTATTGTTATTATTATTATTTTTCATCTTTCAACTATTAATAGTTAAATTGTTGGGAAGGGATTCTGAAACTCAAGAAAGCGTGCGCAGATGATTTTCTCCCCCATACGTCACATACAGTTTTTGACTAAATAAATAAAAGTATCAGTAGCATTTAAAATGTTGTTTTTTAAACATTGTTTGGTATCTTTTTCTTGGAAGAAAATCGAAGTTAGATATTTTCAGGATTGAATAATTAATGTATGTATTACATAATGAACAATGAATGAATGTATTACAAAGAGCTCCTGGAAAACAAAAATTATCACACTATTTTGATATAATGGCATTATAAAAAAAATTGCTGTCATAAAAAGACCAAATGTTAAAAATATTTGTTTATGAAGATTTTCATTTTAGGCATCTGTAAAAGTATCAAATAAAACAAAAATTGACAGGATAAATAGGCAAACTAAAAGGTACAATATTAATAAATAACAACGATTTGTTTTCCCTCAAATTGTTTCACTGCAATACAAAAATACAATAAATGCATTAAGAAATACGGAAAGCGTCATAATCTAAAACTCTTCAAACCGTGGAAAAGCCAAATCTGAAATAAAATTGTAAAACTTTCGCCTATCAGTTCCTAAACACTGAAAATCGCCGACGGATATCATTGCTCTTCTTATTTTTAATTTTTGTCTTTACGTATTGAAATAATTATTACTAAAATACTCATAGACTTTCGGTAGAGAGGCACGGGAGCGATGCATGATGAATCTTGCCGAATCATTTTAGTGTACAAATTGTATTTTGTATTTGTATTTAGGATAACCGCTTTTGCGATTAGAATCCCTTGACATTTCCCCCGACGAAGTTATGATTATGGTCACCAGGAGGGGGAGATCTTGCATCGTGGATCGATATAATTTGATTCAAGGAAACGGCAAGACGCAATCTAAAGTAATCGTCTTACACCTTAAGCACACGTCACTACGTTTCGCGGGCAGGCCGGCGAGCGGACTGACGGGCGGGCGAGCGAGCAGGGCGGTGCGATTCGGGCGGTGAGAGCGCGAGCGGGCGGGAGGGCGTGGGCGTGGGCGGGCGGCAGGCACAGGCAGGAAGAGAAAGTGGGCGCCAACGGCTTCGCTGCTTCCCTGGCGCAGCGCGCCCAAGCGCCCAGGCAGCGCCTCCTGCGAACGGGGCCCGAAGACGCGACGAACTCTTGCTCAAAAGACAGCAAAAATGCACTTAGACACACAGTTAGCCTTTCGATTTGGCAGTTACTTTGTGTGACAATCTTTTGTCGATAAAGTCATTGCCAAGTGTGTGTGTATATATATATATATATATATATATATATATATATATATATATATATATATATATATATATACACACACACTCGATACAATTCATACTCGATTTAATTCAAAATTGCGCTTAGGTTACTGTGGTGTGCGCAGTTTTGGTCTGAGTGGTGAGGCGCACCCATGACGTAAAGACAGAGTGAGCCGCTGTGCAGTCTGTTCGGTTTCACCCAATGAGCTTCATGCACCGGTTTCCGTCACAATATTAGCGGGTATTTTAAATGCGGATACTAAAATTACCACTTTGTTACAAGTCATTGAAACAGATATACGCAGCATTTATTTAAATATTACATATTTTATTTCAACTACATCATGCTTTTTTTTGCGTTCGGGGGATTTGGTCACCGTTGAAAATAGTCATTTCTCGCTTGCCCTGCAGAATGGCGGCCACCGCCTTTTCTGGCTTTTCATACGAAGTGCCCGTGCTGTGGTCCAGTGGTTCGTGACGAACCTGGTGCGCCGGGGCAGTTCACGCGGCCGCAGCCGATGGCGCCTCCGGACAACGCGTTTCGTCAGCGCTCGCAACCATCGCCACAGATCCCACACAATGATGAAACTAGAGTAAGAATATTACAAGAACCAATATTGGGCTTGTAGCTGCACGATATGTTATATCAATAATGAGTCAGAGTGATAAAAACACGATGTCTAGCTTATCATCCACGAAGTACGTATACAACAGTGAGTTGTAGTCAGTAGTAACCATGAGGTATTTTTTTCCCTCACTTGTCGCAATATTATCTCATCAGTTAAGTTAATGTGAGCTATTGTGACACTCCAGTCATTCCACGAACAAATAGCATAAATGTAGAAATATTACTATTAGCGTTCAGGAAATTCACAAAAAATAAATAAAATAAACTGTCGTCCAATAAAAATTGCTTTCACTACATAGTAATGCAGAAAAAATCACAACATAAACTTTACAACTTACTATCTAACGTGCATTAACAGTATTTACAACCTCGTAATTTATTAGAATGAAGAGTCAAATAATATTTGTCTGTGCCCAGAAAGGATATTACGAGGACGAAAAAAAAATATTACAAGAAAGGATAGTTGTTATGTAACTAATACAGTTTCAATCATTAAATATATTTGTACATGGTAATTAGTAATTACATATTTCAATTACTAAACATGCGAAACAATTTATAAATTATATGGTCGTCGTGACTGATGAGAGTACATACGTACAAAACAGTTTCAGGGGCAATCTCGAAGAATAATTATACACAGCTCCACTATAGAACTCAACACATTCTCATGTAACACTCGCTTGTTATAGTTAGTATTATTCGTAGTCATAAATCTGCCGTAAATCTTCGTCTCTTAGCTTTTTTTTAAAGTTTGACTCTCACATTCAGGGATACATCGTCGCTGTGGACTTTCCACCCCCGACAGAAAACCTCTGCGCCGGAGGGATTGAACGACAGGTTCGAGTGAGGTTTGAAGATTAATGGTATTAGGAAGAACGGAACATTCAAATTGATATACTGGAGTGCCGACGGAAAATGAGAACACAACTGATGCACATTCTCACAACCTTCAGTTTCCAAAAAGGTATTCAATGTTTCACCGCGGGAGGGGAGGGGGTAGAGGAGCGGTGCAGGGCAAGGCGCCCGCTCGCTTTGGGCGGCGAGCCCACCGCCTGAGCAGCTCCCAAGATAACCGCGTTCAGACGCAACGGGATGCACCCCGCGGGAGCACGAGCGCCAGCCTCACACTGCGCCATCAGATAAGGAAGGCGAGGTCGCGTTGCATGCGATTTACACAACGATCGAAAGAACACAACGAAGAGACGCGAGTGGAAAGCGGAAGGTCGCACACATGGAATTTCATTACAAGAAAAAAACTGCCATAGTGTATGGTTGAGTAAGAAGACTTACAATCTTACTTTTTTCTTTCTTGGGGCTTTTTTCAGCTTCAGCAATGCCGATTTCAACTATCCGCGCTGGGTACCCACTAAGTCCCCTCATGGGGGCACATTAACATTTACACTAGACACACTTGCGGGCTCCTCGATCTGTGGTCAGCAGACTCACTAGGCTTTCGTCACAACCCTGGGATGGATGGATAGGTGGATGGATGGATTCGGCATAAACGTTATGATCCCCTCCAAAAAGGTTAGGTGCACTTGCTCTCTGGAGAATATGACCTGGCCCCAGTGGGTAGAAATTGCGCGTTCGCGAGGTCCTGGGATGGCCAGTTCGCGACGAAAAAATAGAGTATTAATATTTTAAAATAATTTAAAGTTATATGGTATTAATGGAAAAAATCCCAAATTGTAATATTCGTAAATTATAGTGTTCTGCCACCAGATTGCGTAAACCTACCTGCAGAAATAATTTCTATCTACCTGTCCATTCCATGTATCTACCTAACTACGTAATTTTACTCAGACAAGTACACCATATCTGCTGAGAAACAAGAACGTACGCAATCATTTCCACACCTCTGTTGACGTTCGGGAATGTTCTTTTGTGTTGCCAATTGAATTGAGCTACATACTTCACATTTTCTGACACCATGGGGTCTCCGAAACGGTTTATGCAGGTAGCTCTGCATTTGAGAATGGCTACGGTTAAGAATAATTTCTTGTGACTACAGAATCGAAATACACCCCTCATTACTTCAATACGTTGTACGCCATCTACACGAGTATAACATCGAAGGCTTTTAACTTTTGACTTCTTATATTTCATGAGTGGGAGACATCAGTTAAGAAGAATGAAGCAAGTAAATAGTTTTACGTCTCGGAAGCGAATATTTCATGGTATCATATCTTGCCAAAAAGGCTCGTTGCTCTCTTATATAATGTAAGGGCTATAGGATATGGATTACAAAGCAATAAGATTTCACAGGGAAGGGATTTCAGAGGACGTGCACAGATTGCAGTTCTCCTCTATACGTCACACACATTTAATACCCTTTTGACCTTCAATAAATCCAAGGAAACAGGTTTATTTCGCAATCCCTGCGGAGGCACAGTGCTTGCGCCGCGTGGGCTAGCGCGTCGCCCCCTGCGAGGGAGGCGAGGCGGGCGGGTGGGCGAGGCGGGAGGGCGGGGTCGCCGCGGAGGTGCAGCTCTATTTTCGCCTCGGAGGCCGTGCACCGCGCAACGCGTCGGCCGCCTCACGAGCCACCCCCAACCCCTGCTTCGCTCCTCCCGCCCCCCGCGGCCCGCGCTGCGCACCTCGCACCGCAGCAGCACCAAACTGGGAAAATTCTCCTCTTGGCATTTCTGAAGGAAAAAGCTCTAACTGATTGAAACACTAGTTTTACGTATCTACATAAGAATCACTTGATAATCCCCTTTGTTTGGCAGTCTCTTTATTCAGGGTTATTCATATCACCATAGCATATTTTTATGTAAATTGGATCTATTACTCGTAAAGATGAAAAGAAAAAATAACTCAACTGGAACTTGGCCAAAAAGCCCCAGCCCCGTTTCCCGCAGGCGCGGGGCTTGGAGATCCTGGGACCGCCGCGCCGTGGCCTACTCCCAACGAGCAGGGAGCACAGAGGATTTCCCAACCGCACTCAACCTTTCACTGATAAAATCCCGATTTGTGTCCTATGAACACAAATGGGAGAAGCGATCCGGTTCACAGAGTCCACTTCGTCTACAATAACAGTCTGCGTTATCGTTCCTAGTCAGTAAGGACTATTGTCACAACCACTGATACACCTTGGCCTTTGCCCTTCACCGTGCGTTCTTCCCTCCACCTCGTGTAACACGAGCTCCTACCACAACACTCCGATAAGAGCACGATGCAGTCATCCATCAAATGAGTTCGAAAGTGACTTCGGTTATCGTTCTGGCTCCTTAATATCGTCAGTGCTATGGTTTCTTCGTTTGCATCTCTCCTGCACCCATTCTCACGCGCAAAAGGCAAAAAATCTTTTACGCACAAAGCTGTGGCGTATTCTTGAGTCACGAGGGGCTACACAGCACATACTTTCTCGTATTATTTCTAATCTGTGCAATTTTCGAGAATTCAAACAGTGCAAAGAAAATGAGATCTCAATTTCTTTATTTTTCACTATCAAAATTTTTTTAAAAATTTGAGGCCATTTTTTAAGAAAAAATATAAATTGCAGTAGCTTCGAGCAGCAATTACGCGAAATCTACTAGTTTTTTTTCAAACATTATACTTGACGTTATTGTTCTTTTTTTTGCAAGTTTCCAAAATACAGATTTCGCCAAAATGTGAACAGAACCAGGCGCTAGTGTGGCCCATAGGAGAGACACTGAAGGGTAGACGGTCAGAAAAACGCACAGACGTTTTGCCGTCAATCAATGTTTCGGTATCATGGATCCACAAAACATGGATTCTGCCCGCACAGTATATTAAAGGAAGTAATTTACTACGTTTAGAAAGAAGAATAATTCACTACATCGTGACCAGGCCCGGCAATAATTGTTTTTGTTTCCTTGTTTGTTTGTTTTTGGAAAAATTGCTGATTTCCGGCGACCGATTACAGTACTTTCTCTTCTTACGTAAAGAGTGAGAAATTAAAAATTATGATTATGTCATCATGATGTCTTCTCCAATTTACGGTGGGTTTTAAAGATGTTCGTAAATCGTGTTTTTAAAATCAACAGTTCTATACGTGCACTTCCTATTTCTAGGTACCCCTTACCAAAATAGATTTCATTGAGTTGACCCATATTCGATAGGGAGAATCAACTCCTTAAGTAGACAAGTAGCGCAAGTGGATTTCTTTGAAACACGAGGGAAATACATTTCCTTCCACGAGTTCTTTTCATAATTTTCAGATCTTTTAGCTTGTTTTCACTTCTAGATACTTCTATCGATATAATACTGTAAGTATTTGGAATTGATTTCAGACCATGCAATACGATGTACTTCTTATCATACAGAGACATTCGAATATTAGAGCAATTGGGTACAATATTCCGATCTTTCTGTAATAGTACATTCACAATGTTCCAAGATTGTCATCACTGTCGAGAAATGATCGCGCTACTATTAGTATGTGTAATAAGGAATATGGACAGTGGACGGCACAGTTTCGTTCTTATGTATACAATGGGCACAGGCTCGAGCTGATATTAGACCTTTACCAGTATCAATGTTTGGATCATGAATCCTACGCAAGTGAGCTGATCACAAAAGTTCAATTTTTTTTCGCAGTCTTCTTAAAACTAAAATATTGATGACAGATATTTTTCTTAATGAAATGTGTTTTCCAAAGACAATTTGAAATAAGGACATGTAAATTTTTTCGAAAATATGAGTAGTTTACCCATAAATTTGCATGAAATATAGACAATTTTTAAACATTTTTTTCTCTTCAAAAAATGTTCGAAATTTTTTCTCCTACATTTTCTCGTATATATCAAGAAATGGTAAAAAAACTTGTGTTGGTTCTATTTCCGGCGAACACTGTATTTTCGAAAATTCCAGAGTTACAGAGAGAATATCGAAGATAAGAGATGCAATCGGTTCTGAAAAAATCAGATTTATAAGAAAAGATCATGCACTTTTTAAAAAAAAAACGAGTAGGTTTCGCATAATGTAATTAATGAGTTAAAGTTAATGTAATTTATTTTTATAAATTTCTCGAAAACGGCTCCAAATTTGTTCTTTAATTTTTTCAACGGACAGAGACGCTGAAAACAATGACGCAGGTCTCATTTTTGTTGAACTTTCTGAATTTTCGAAAACTGCAAACGTTAGAAATAATGCGAGGAAATATGTGCTGTCCTGGCAACACGAAGTTTCAAAAGAGTCATAGTCGTCCACAAGCTGCGAAGCGGTACTCCAAGAGGGTAGTGAACCCGCGGTCGCGGCGAGGGAGCTCTCGAAACCAGGAAATCGGCGGAGGCGCAGTTTTTCAAGCAGCTATCGAGCCGATGACGCCATTCTGAAAGTGTAGCGAGAGGCAAAAGAAGCCGGCAGCGTTTCGCCAGCGGCCACGAGGGCGGTTACGGCGGCGGCGGCCCCGCTGCCTGCGCCCAGGCCTTCGCCACGGTCCTTGTTCGCTCATTGTTCGCTCGAGGCCGACGCGACGTGGCGATGATATCCGCACGTATCCATGATGGAGCGGCACGCAACGCAGTCAACGTTTCCATACGATGATCCCTTTGGTTTGCTTCTCAACAATAAATAACATTGCGTATGAAGGGAATTCAGGGCAATTAGTAACATGAAATCTCATACAAGCTGAGGAAATTTATTTATTTTAATTTTACTAGTGGTGCCCGTGTGAATAATTCGCACAGAGTTCAATATTTTTAAAATTCCCTTAATTACAATTTTCTTTTATACTGGGAGTTCATTTTTTTATGTATAAAATTTTTGGCCACTGCATCTAATTCAACATTGTAAAGAGTTTTATCACAGCAGAATGTTCCAATTTTCTTTAACTTTCATTCTCTGTAGGACACTGACAAATCAAAATGTATGAATAATGGGGCTTGATATAATTAATTCTTCCCAAATACAATAATTTAAGAATAAATAAATTCAAAATATCAATAACATTCATGATAATATTGACCAACACGATCAATAACAGGACAAAATATCAATAACATTTATTGTTGAAAATTACAATCCATGTTCAAAAATCCATCACTAAAACTAAACTATAAAAACCAACAAAGAAAAAAATTGCCACAATAAATAAATAAAGCCTTTCTTGCTCGCGAGTGAATACAACTTACCACTTTCATTGAATTGGTCCTTCCCTTCAAGAATGGATATGAACACATTTATTAATAACCTAACCTAACCTTTAACCACTGGTAAACCGCACTGCACGCACATTAAACTATGCTAGTCTGCTGCACCAAGATGGATGCAGAATTAAGCCATGAGCTCATAAAAAAAACTTGTACCTACCAATTCAAAATATCAAATATAAGACACAAATATAAAAATTGCACAGAATTTATCTCTGTGCGCGATGTAATCGGATACAATATACTAACCTTCGCTGTTAGCCAAATTCGCTGCCACTTCTCTGTAACTAAATTCGCTGTTGAACCGCACCGAACCGCACGCTGCACCCAGATAAATGTATTGGTGTATTGGTGCACGCGTACGCGGTTTCAAAATTCGCTTTCAGCAGTTACAGGTTCGCCTACTCAAATTTTGCGAAGAACGTTGAGTTCTTGTTACAGTTATTTTTTTTTGTGAATACCTTATTACATTTTGTTGTTAGTCTGTAACTGTAAAAATAACTGTAATTATTTTTTTGTAAATAACTTTTTAAGAATTACGAAAATGCAAAACTGATTACAATGGCGGGAATAGACGGGACAATTTTTTTATACCGATAAACACCTTGATCAAACGAATCCATCCAGTGGCTATCTAGATCTCAGATCACCATTTTACTGTATTAATTATATGGATTTTACGTCAAAAAGAGAATATAGAAAGAAAAAAGATGGATCGAATGACCGATACAAAAAATAAATTATGGAAACTCAGAGTACGCTACACAAGTGAATGAGTGGAAGTTCCGAGGGAAACTAATTCCGAACAATTAGTTTTGTCAAAATACACCGTCTCCTAAATGAAGTGAAAAAGATGACACACAAGAAGAGAACCCGAAGAGATGTAAATAAGATAGCAGGAAGAGTAGAAAAGAAAAGAAATACGACGCAAGAAATGGAACACGATCCGGCTCTTGGGGTGCCGGATCGGAGCGGCCCTGACCGGCAGATTAGCCGGATGACGGGTGCTTCCTGCAAGGCGAGGGGAGGCTTCACGCACGCCGGGCTGGGCTGCGTCGGCGGAGCTTCCATCTCGCTTCCCTTCTTCACGCTCGGAGTAGTCTCCAATTGGATATAACAACAGTTATGCAGCACAAAAGATTTTACTTGGCACTTAAACTTCTGAATCGACTTTAATCTTTTAACGTCATCTGACAATGCGTTGTAAAATATTATACGTGTTTCGTATGTGAATTCTTTGTAGTGAGCTGTTGATGCTGCCACCTGATGAAAGTGTTTATTACGTCAAATGCTATAGTTATACACATCTGCATTCGTTGAATTAAATCAATCAATTAAAAACAATTGATTGATTTTTTTCGTGTTTCCGGCCGCGTCAACCGCTTTGGTCATTTGTCAGTAAGTGTAGTGCATGTTTTTTTCTCGGGAGATGGCGGTGATCTTCCCCCGCTGGATGGCGAGATCCGGCGCCGACCTACCGTCGGCTAGTGGTTTCCCCCTAACCAGGACTCTCCCACCAGCCGGGACAAGCTCTAAGCTCCCGACCGGTCTCCCGGAATATGTGGTAGTGTAGTGCATGTTAGTGTGTGTGTGTAAGGGGAGAGGTTAAGACAAGGAAGAGGAAGGAAATATCGCGCGCGGTCCGTTTGTTAGGGTACTGTTCTGGCATTCGCCTGGTGTTGATCGGAGAAACCACGGAAACCTACCGATCAGAGCAGCCGGCCGCAAGAACTCTCCTCCAGACAGCGACTGAATTCAACCTAGCTGAAAAGCTAGAGACGAAAATCCTGCGGCCGTCAGGACTCGAACCTGGGACCTCCCGGTCAGAGGCGCTGCAGTGACATCAGTTGATGCACTGAGTTACCGCTCCCGGCGAAAATATGTCCCTACCCTTTTTTACTTATTTAAAGTATCTTTCCAACAACTAAGATCATATAGCGACGCGTCGTATGTAAGTAACACTGGGGGTAATGGTATACGGACACGCACAAACATCCATGCAACGGGCCGAATTTGAACCCGTGACCCTTCACGCACAAGGCAGCTACGACTCTTCGACCTTAGCGACCTCGGCTTCTCAGGCCGACGCATTCAACCCTTGTGTAAATCATTTTTGACAAAAGCCAAGGAAAAATTCGAAAATCAAGAGGAAAGGCAATGGTAGAACTTCTAGTTTAATGAAGATGGGCTTACAAGAATCATATGAGTAGGTTTTGCTTATTATTCGAACAAATCTTTTCTGTAATCTAAAAGTCTGAGTGCTAAAAGATGTGTTTCCCCCGAATATTATGCCAAGTCGGAGGCAGAAATGAACATTCCTGAAACACACACAACCAACAGTATGAAGGCTGACTGAATTTGAAAAAATTCTGAGCGCGTAGCATAATAAACTTAATATATTTTATGTTCCATTCATTTAAATGGCTATTCAATTTGAGGTTTGACTATATTGAGAGATACAAATATTTTGTGACCTTAACATCAGTCAATTACACATTGATCATTTTCAATCCTTTAGGCAAATGTTCATTTCAATTGAAAAACTGCAAAACTTTTCTAACATTGTACGATTTACTGTTTCCTTATTGTAAAGAATATTCTTCGTCATGGAGTAACGTTATTCCGTTTTGAATCGTCGAAGGAACATCTATTACGTATAGAAGGAAGAGATTAGGGTCTAAAATCGAACTTTCGAGAAACCATGTGCAATGTATTGGAAAGGAGAGTAAATAGTGTCCCATCATTTCAGTAAGGTATTTCTACTCTCTGAGGTCGTTGTTTCAGGTACGAAATTACCAATCTGGAGCAATACCACGAATTTTAAAAGGATTCGTAATTATGATCAATGATGTCTAAATATATTCGAAGAGGTGCTTCATTTTCATTCACTGAAGAAGCAACATCTTTAAGAAAAGAAAATATGGCTAATAATAGTAATATAAGGAAATATAAGAAAATATGAAAATAATAATAATAATAATAATAATAATAATAATAATAATAATAATAATAATAATAATAATTTGTTTTTAGTTTTTCGCAACTCGTCTCTTAGCTCTTTTTGGGCATTGAGCATGTAAAATGTTTCGCAGTCAGACAATGCTTTTAATCCCTTCGGCCAAGGGTTCGGCGCCGTTGGTAACCGGGGTTCCCAAACGGTTCACCCGTTCAGGAACCCGCGGTGTTCCGAGTTGTTTAACTTCCAAGACTTCACGGAGCGTTGTTAAGCTCGTCTAACGACCCCGCCGGTAAATATTCTACGAAAAAAAGTCACTCTAATATATTTAAAAAAAACTGACAAAAGAGAAATTGGTCGAAAATTTTGAATTTAATTAATTTTTTCATTTTTCCCGTTTTTTTAGATCTATAGGATTCACGAATTTGTCTGACAAATGACCGAAACGAAAACGTGAATTAAAATAATAGCGTTAAAATTAAGGAACAAAATAGGTTAAAACAGATGGATGGATCCAGGCACTAGAGCAACCTTTCCCGCACTCGCTGGATGAAATCGACAGTCCTATACTCATTCTTACGTCGTGAAGGCACAACGGACTCCCATGGACAATGTTATTCTTATGGAAGAATATCGTGCACTGTTGCCAAATCGATTGTTGCAAAAGTAAGTAGAAAAATGTAGTCCTGTAGGGAAAACGACGAACACAAGGATAGGCATGAAAAATGTGTCACTCACTTGCTTTTTAAACACAAAATATGGGTTTCTGCGGAACTTTTTAAACACATCTTATTCAGATCGTTAAAACATATCCAAACATTGATGGGATTATTTTGGAAGAAATCGATACAATATTTCAGTTACTTCAGCGGGGGGAAATGCTTTCGTTTTATCAATAAGTCAAAATATGTCTCTTTAAAAACAGAATTGTCAATAAAAAATGTGTGAATTTTTAAATTGTGCATTAAAATAAATCTCGCTGGGATATTTTCGTTCTAGAAGTCCAATTAAAAACTTCCAGCGACAAAGTTTTAGGTAAAACGATGAAATTGTTTTCTATGATCACCCTAAGGTCTTCTGATGCATTACTTCTGTATATTTGATGTTTGTTTTGAAGTTGTGCCACGCGCAACGTGAGACGACAACGTGAGGCTAGACGGGAGACGCGACGAAAACACAAGAATGTGTAACCCATAGGGCTGACGTGTTTGTTTACATGATGTCATCAGCGGAAGGGACCATCCTATTCAATACACGAAGGAGCACAAGAAGCCCTTTCGAGAATTTCATTTTTCTGTGTATTCTGGTCAGTCGATTTTAGCTGGTGGATGTGAGTGAAGATGGTGGATGTGCAGAGGTAAAGAAAAGGAGGTACGTAATTTAGTAAATCGTGTAGTGTGTCAATTTTAAGAGATCTAAATGAATCGCAGGGAAAACTGTGAAATAATGAAAACTGGTAAAAATCATTTTCAAAATATTCGAGAACATAAAATGAAAACATCCAAAAACGGAGTCAATCGTTTGAATGAATGTTGCAGAGCAACAGTCATCAGCAGACATTCCTTCTTTAGAATGAAAATAAATTCCATGCCTTTCGATTTTAAAATATTCCTGCAACAATTTTATATGTAATGACAGATGTTAATGGTAAACATTTAGCAAATTTCAAATATGCAACATTGTATCGCTTATTAATAGAAATTGGATTTGAATTTGAAAAGCGAGAAAAAAAGAGAAATATGATGCAACAATGTGCCCGTACTCATAACTACGAGAAATGCGAGTTTAGAAATGATAAAAGGAACATAATGTACTACGATGACAGTTTGATAAATGTTGGTCATAGTGTTTCGTTTATTGCGTAAATTAATTAATCAATATTTAAAGGCACAATCAACAATTTACGACTTTTTTATTTTATAAGAGAATACATATAAAATGTCTCGTTGTATTAGATATTTACGCTAGTAAAATATGATAGTATTTATAATATAATAATATACATAATATTTTTTAAAATAATTTATAATAATATTAATAGTAAGTAAGAAAATAAACATTTTTAAAGTTGATGCTTATACTGACAAAGGTAGCTGTGAATTTGACGATTCTGGAGCGAGCGAGCAAGCGAACGTGTCGCGTCGGCAACAACGCGCGAATTCTACAGAAGCCCCATTGTGCCTTCAAAACGTGGAAAGCAGTATAGACTTCGCTGCGTATTGTAGTCATGTATACTGTATATATAGCGCTGGAAAAGCACCATTCAGGAAGTTGAAGGAACAAAATTCACCGAAATATTACAACAAAAAAAAACAACAACCAACAAACAATTAATTTTCATTCCCCGAAAAATATATATTTTTCGGTGAATGGAAATTATAATTTGGGTTCAATATAGCAGTGACGTTCGTAAAAGATTTTTTGTACTTGAATATGTCCTGTTGCCTTTCGTTCAGAACAAATTTTGCAAGATCGATTAAGTAGGTCGAGAATACGACATTTGTGGCTACGCTGAGTTCGGTCGTAGTCCGCACAGGCTTGTGGAGACTCGCTACATAAGCCGGTGGAGTGTGGAGGCGTAGTCAAAATGAGCGTTTGCGTGAGCTGACTTCGTTTGTCTCGTGCAACAGCATCGGCAGGCTGCGAGCGACGGAAGGCACGTCCTTCGGGGAAGTGGAGGGCGCGTCCCTTGCGTGACATCGCTGTGGCGCGAGGCGAGACGCAAGCTGGGAGCCCTTTTGTTGCCAGAGCAAAGTGCAGCGAGGTGAAACGGGGCGTGGCGTGGCGTGGCGGGGTAGGGCGTGGCGTGGCGTGGCGGGGTGGGGCGTGGAGGGGAGGGGAGATGCGAAGTGGGAAGGGGCGGGGCGGGACGGTGATGGACGGGCCGAGGCGGGCCGGGCCGGGCCGGGGCGGAGCGGGTCGTAGCTTAGCGTGGCGTGGCGGGGCAGAGAGGGACTGGGTGGCGGGGCAGGGGAGGGTGGCGTGGCAGGACAGGGAGTGGCGGGGTAGCGGGGCGGGGCAGGGCGGGACTGGGCGGAGCGGGACAGAGCCTGGTGGGACCTGGGAGGTGGCGCGGGGCTGCGGGGCTGCGCGGGGCGGGCGAAGCGAAGAGGACGGGACATACTGCGCGGTATACCTGCTGCGTAGCCAGGAGCCGGCAGGAGATGATGTAACGGGTCGAGCGTCACCGTTGCCGCCAACGCGCAGAGAGCGGGGCAAGCGAGCGAGCGAGCCGGCCAGCCGGCCAGCCACGCAGCAGACGTCGGACCCGGCCTGCAGGAAACTGCGAGACTGCGACTGCGACATTACCCCGTTGGCCAGCTCCAGATCCAACCTGCAGAACAGCCACTTGCGGCTTCCTAGGCACGGAGAAACGCTACGCCTTCTGGCGGCTGTATTCTATTACCTCCTACCCTCCTTCCCTTACACTAACCCTGCATGTACATACGGTAACAGGTGCATAGGTACATACATTCTGGAACCCTTCCAATTTGAACAGACAAGTGAAAAATTGCAATTTACTTTCAATGTATACAAAATTACACATTTGTAAGACAGAGAATTAATACTACAGCTGTTGATCGTTTTCGAGAAATTCATTATCCAAGGCGATAACTTTAACATCACTCCCCTTATCCAAGACAAGTTTTTGAAGAGATCCTGAAACAGCGGTATCAAAAACCTGACACACGAACAAGTGAATAATATTTAATCGATTATGTATTTCCGGGGTAGAATTAAATTAAAGAGGCGCCAAGGACAAGACTGAATTTGCAACCCCCCTAAAAAACAACTAATTTGCGCCCGTATTAGGGGAAATAAGAAAGTAATACTGACATAAAATACAGTTACTTCAACTACCTACATCCTTTGTGAAATGTAGATAAAACACATTTTTCTCAATCGATGTAAAACACATTTTTTAAAATAAACTCTCATAAAATCTTCAGGACACTAGGAAAGCTTTCAGATTATCAGATTAGGAAAATCTTTTTAAAAAACTGTATTTAGTAGATCTTTTTCGTACGAAGATCGTATTTCTGTAAGTTATATTTACTCTTATTGGATTTTACTTTCTTGCCTTCCTACGTACTTACGTAATAAAGAAGTATGTATTGTAATGTTACGGCAGAAGTCGGCAATTTTTTCATCAAAAAACTCCTATTGAAGTCCTCGTGAAAGAACTTGAAAATGTGAATAAACCTTGTTCCTACATCTAGTAAATTCGTTTCACTACTACATTGTGTAGTCAGAGTCCACGTTTTGTGTATCCTTGATATCGAAAAATTTGTTGGCGGCAAAACGTTTCGCTGCCTGGGCCTCTCCATCTGTCTGTCTGTCTCAAGGCCCCACAATCCAATGGTAATGGCCGTCCTTCTCCGTTGCAAATTGAAGCTTGCGCTGGCAGCCATGATGGGGGCAAATGTATGTGCCTAATTCAAATACTTCGAAATTTTACTGACTTTTCTGCATTTTCATAGGTCGGAATACATAGAGTGGAAGATGCATTGATATATTAACGCATTGTTTAAAGTAAAAAATGCAAAATTAACATTCTTACGTCGAACGTCTATGTGTTTCTGATATAATATCATGTCTTCATCATACAACTTTATAAAGCATTAAATATCACTGTTTAAATCGGTTTGCCTACGTTGTTTTGGTACGTACTTACAATAGTACGTTTGAAAGCAAAAAATAAGCTAATAGCTTCTATTAGCAAATATATTGCTCTAAACATGGATTTGTATGTACTCCACGAGGTTGAACAGTCAGTGTTAAGTTCGTATTATATGAAAGCCATTGAAGATATTTTCTTGAAAATATTTGATTTCGATAGGTTTGGGATTTTTTCCTCACAAACCATCATATTGTAGATGTCCGGCATTTCTTTCGGAAACTTTAGTATTTCTAAAGTGTTATCCTCTAATCTAGCAGTCTGTTAAAAATTGTATATTTTGACTTTTTCTGAATTTTTTTCAATAAAAGTGTACATCACATTACGCTTAAATTTTCATACATTCATTTCATATATTCGTTCTTGAAGTTCCCAACAGCCTCTTGACAAAAATCTCGATATTCCTGTATTAAGTATGAATTTTAAGAATATAAATACTTCTTTACCTACTTTAGAGAAATCGCAAGTTCTCTTCAAAGAAAGTGGTAATTTACAGAATTAAACTAATATTCCTTCACGTGAAATTAAAATTCAGCGATTTTATTCTTATTCACGACCACCAAATTAATTATTAAAAGTAGCCAACACATTCAATATGTTTAAATCAAATAGTTAAATGAAGTACTTGTGAAATTACAGCGTTCAGGCTTTCGCATGATTTCTACTTTTGTAAGTCACGCGCTACTTCTCCCATTTTTCTTCTTATCGTACAGAATCTTTCTACCTCTTTCGCAAAAAACATACAAACAAGAATGAAATATCGCCGCAATCCGGCTCAATGCCCACACGATTGTCCTCAACATGGCTGCCAGGGAACGATTCAATTTGAAACGTTACACTAGCGCTGTGCGTGGGTCTAGTATACTATTCCAATGTCCGTCCGTCCGTCCGTCCGTCCGTCCGTCCCTCTCGCCGGGTGTCTAGCAGTCCCTTTGGCCGGCCGTCTGCCCATTCATCCGTCCGTCCGTCCATCTGTCAGTGTGATCAACACAAAAATATGGATTTTAAACAATGCGACAACAGTTGAATAATTCAAGTTTCGTGCTCAATTTTCTATTCATATTCCAAATTTTATGCGCAATTCACATAACTGAAATATTTTCAACGATTCCATTAGAGGCGCCTAGTCGTAAATAATGTATAGTGCAGAACTTCACACACGCGCGTGGTGCGTTCGAAATGCGCGAGTCCTGAGTTGGTACTGGTTGACAAAGTTCTGGCAAGACCAAGTAACATGCTGACGGCTATGAAATATTAACAAGTCCCCTCGTCAAAATCGAGACTTGGCCCTTGGTCTTCTGGGAGCGAAACAACTACACAAAACTGCCGTTCTCTCCTTATCGGTCAACATTCTTGGAGAAAATGAAAAGGAAGAACGCAAAAAACGATTTGAGAGACAATGTCCGGGGATGGGGAACTATTTTCGGCCGCAACCTTGTCCCAGACATCAAAGAGCGAAGATACCTGAGCCTCTTGCCACGCCACTCGCGCGCAGGTGATAAGATAGTCCCACGTCCCGAGATAATGGCGGAGAATTCGGGTCTTCACGACAAATTAGATGACGTGTAACCTTCTAGAGGATCTCCGCCTCAGAAAATTCCTGCAATGGAAGTGTTTCGCGGGAAATTGGCGTTATCGCATCCGCCCGGGTGAGTCTGCTCCTCTCGTAAACTTCGCCGAGGAAGGGATCATTTCCTGTATTCTTAACTTCCACGTCATTCTCGATTCTTGATGGAGCCGTACCATTCTCCGATTTAAATACAGTGACCCTTCAAGGACACGAGCTAGACATTATGGACAATGACAGTTCATTACTTCTTTTTCACAACAACAACTACTGCACTTCCGACATACAATTGAATGAAATTCAGAATTAGAGAACACAATGCAATTTTTTAACTAAGTAGTAACAATAGTATTTCGGCGGGGGGGAGGTTGAACCCCTCTGACATCTCCCCTCTGGTTAAGGCCTTGGTGGCACCTACCTTAGCCCTCTTTTTGAGGAGGTCCATACCAAAAAGCAACGTTTCCTCTTTTAATGGTATTTATCTTCAATTTTTCTATGAAAACATGTTCTGGATATTGAAATCTACATACTTTATCACATAAAACCCTACAAAGAGAATTGATTCCCGTTACAAATGACAAATGTACAGAATCTGACCAAAAGGAAACCTTTTCCAATACAGTGGATGACAACAACAAAAATTTTTTTTTCTTTCGATATAACGAAATGCAATATAACGAAATGAAACACGAAGAATACGCACAGGCTAAAGTGGGTCTTTTATTGTAGTGTAAAGTACACTACATTTAAACCTTGAAATATAAACTAACATTTAATTCCTGATATATCTGATTACCATATTTAAAAAAAAATTCGGGTGTCATTCAATTTCTGTCATTTGAAACATTGAATTTAGGGAGGCAACGCTGGAAAGCTACGAATTCTTTTGCTGTGCAATAGTATGTACCGAGCGAAGTGGCTCAGTGCGTAGCGCGGTCACTTTGCAGTCGGGAGATCCGTGTTCTATCCTCGGGCCAGCCGTTCGGGGGTTTCCGTGGTTTCCCTCGGACATACAGGCGAATGTTGGGATGATTGAAAAAGCTCTCAATAATAATAATAATAATAATAATAATAATAATAATAATAATAATAATAATAATAATAATAATAATAATATGTTCGTTTTGAGTTTCTTTTTCATATACTCTCTTTTGTGGAAATTGTGCAAAGCACATCTGGATACAGAAGACGGAATTACTCCAACGTGCGACCAATAGTGTGCAGCAATGAGCTATTGAGACAGACCATGAAAAACGGAATTTTTAGCACTTCCTATTTGAGTATACGTTCTCGTCGAAGAGTTTAACACGCTCTAAAAAATCAAATCTTCATTTTTTTGTTACGTGAAGAAATAGAATATTTAACAATGTCTATTTTTGCTTCTGCAAAATTTATAAATTTCACCAGGCAGCTGAGATATAGTTTTTTTTTCTTTTACCGCAAAATAAACGGCTACGCTCAGGCCAATAGCGTTTTCCAGCAAAATACATTTTTTTAAATGTCACTTCGCTTGCGCACTGACGGTGTGTGTGTGTGTGTGTGTGTGTGTGTGTGTGTGTGTGTGTGTGTGTGCATTATTTTGGGGTAAAATCGAGATACTGCTGCATTCAAGTCTCCTAGTCCTTGGCAAGGCAGTGTGCTACCGATCAGGAAACCAGTTCGTTGGACACAGGAAGAGAAGGTCGGGGCACACCGAAGGCCACGGCGCGGCTACTTCCACGAAAATCGGTGGCCAGATACGTCAGGATACTGACAGCCTGATGCAATTCATGAAAGAGCTGGCTCTTCGGAGCCGGGGCCCGGACAGGTGCACGTATATTCATGGGTGCCTCCCGGAAAGACGATTTTAAAAGAACAACCACAAAGAAGCAGTGGGGACCTGGGGCTCCATACGCTTTTATAACAAACACGAGAATGAAGCACGACAGAAACAAAACATTATGCTGTCCTAATTTCTGATTCAAGAACTTCTCCATAGTTCTAACAATAAAACTGACGCATCAAAGCCAAATATTAAATAATGTCATAAAAGAATCACAGGATTGAACATTATCGTCGTTATACTTAATACATGACAATTTGCTTTGCGGACACTTCTGAGCTTACACTACCGTAGTCACTTTTGGAATTACGCCAAATTTTTCATTCATTCGAATTTTAAAAAAAAAGTCAGTACCAAACCTCGTGATGGCAACAAAAAAGTTTGAAGTTATTTAATGCGTTCTTTAGGGACCTTTCACAAAGTTCCTTAAATTAATGACGTCATAACAACGCGATTCTCCCGAAACGTAGAATACGCGCCTCCACAAAACTAATGCTGACAGTTCCCTGCTCCTGCACGCAGTTTGAAAGAAACAGATTTAATTTTACATTAAACCAGAAGTAAGTGTTAGTAAATATTAATATAAATTATATGTTAGTTTATATTTCGGGCCTGCTTTGCAGAAATAAAAAAGCTAATATAATGAAGAATACTACCAAAATGAACTTTTTTTAAAAAGTTTTTTAAGTTTCAGGGACCCCGTAATCCCCTCTCCCGGGCATGGCAAACGCTATGGGGCGATGGATGCAACCTGAGTTTCTGACTAGGATCATCCTTTTAGTTCCCCTTGCTTCAGAAACCACGCACATTCGAAACTCGGGAATTCGACTTGGAGGCTCGAGTTGTTTTGGCAGCAATCCCAGTCACTTAAACTGGTCCAGATCAGTGGTTCTTGGGGAGAGGACCATTACCAGATGTTGACATTAATTATGCAGGCGGTGAGTGGTGCTGGTTTCTTCAGCAGAGGTTTCGAAGAATTTTTCATGAATAAATACTTGGTTGTGGACATTTTCAAAGAAGAATAAAATTCATGAGTTGATGATAAGTCAACACTGAACGCCCAAATATCATACGCGAAACAAAGGTCAGTGGCCCAGTCGCTTATTTTTAAACAGGTAACGTTAATGGTGAATTTTCAAACATTTAAAATTTCAATTCAGTAGAAAATAACGAAGACGTTTTAAAAGGTTTCCAGATTTCTATTTAATGTGTTTACCTCCGATGCAAACCCATGGAACATATCTGATAAAAAGCTATGACGTAAAATAGGCAGATTTATGTGCATTTATGTGCATTGAGGAAGTGAACAATAAATCTAGACACTTTTGAGATGGTGAAGTTGGTCATATCACTTCACGTAACACTCCATATCTGATACATTCTCGTAATCCGACCACACAACGTCCATTAGCCAGAAACTTACAGCCGTCCTTAAACCAGAAAACCCACTCGAAAAAAATAAAAATTTCCAAGTCAAGACCGTTCGCGCCAATCCGTGCGCACAAAGCTGTTGCGATACGCCAAGCGAGTACAAGTGCCAAGCAATTACATCACGGCAATTTAGAAGGCGGTCGCCGCGAAAGTGCGCGCAGCGTTCAATGCGGGCGAGTTCTTCCAGAGCGGCGCGGCCCGGGGCTGGCGCGCGAGCACTGCCGGGCCTGCATGGCGCGGGCGACCAGCCCCTGTCGCCACCGCTATTCGCAACGAGTCTTTCCAAGAGGGAAGAAAAGTTATCTCACGCACAATAATCAAATCCACTTGCAGAGTACACACCACGACCACGATTGGGAAACGAAAAACCAGACTACCCAAAAGACGTTTATCTGGGATGTAAATGATCTTGGCTGTCCGGGTGACGCCGCGTCGAAGGCTGTGTTGCTGACGTTCCGACCATTTTTTCGTGGTCTTCCTCAGGGCTGGTCTGAGGAGGAAGACCACGGAAAGATGGTCGAAACGTCGGCAACACAGCCTTCGACGCGGCGTCACCCGGAGAGCCAAGATCATTTCCATGACTCTGGCCGCGGAAGCCTACGACTTCGTTTATCTAGGATGGCAAGCCTATATAATATCCCGATAAGTTCGTTCATTCAGGTTTTTACACGATTTTTGTTGGTCTTCTTCACACTGGATGTCCATAACGTCCAATAATTCGAAAGTTTCCTTCCATATATCCGAGCTCTATATAAACACAATGCATCATAAAACTGATTTGATAAGGTTGACAAGGTGAAACCAATACATAATAAATGTAGTGAATTTCTTTGTTGTCTCTACTAAGATCGCTCGGCAGAACGAACTACAATAATTAGAGCTGAGAAACTTAGAAGTCCTCTTGTTTTACTTTCATTTTGAAATCTCTAATCTGTTGAGGCGAACAGCGCGCTGCATGGCCTGATAGGTGGAATTTATCTAGTTGCTTGTTTCGCCCGCTGCCACCGCGGCCGAGCGCCGGCTGTCGCCCCTGCGGCACCGCCCACCCTTGCACCTCTTCGTCTCGCTCTGCTAGCAACGCAATGGCAAAAGGAACAAGCGTCGCCACTGCGAGCTACAGCAGGAAAAGGTCTCACAAATCCGGAAAAGAACTTTTAACAGCCGCGCGCATGCGGCGGATACCTCTGAAAACTTGGATTTTAAAACTCTCTTCCAATTTCTACTCTTCTCTTTCATCTTGCCCAGCCATTCCTTTGTACACTCTAGGTAAATCAGTCAATCTTTTTCCACGAAAAAAATCAAGATATTCTAAAGATCTACTACATCCTCCTTAATTAGCTGTAAAGCAGGTTCCAACATTTCTAAATTCAATATTTATGCTTTTAATCCAAATATTGTATGTATTTTTCTGAAGGACACTTCCTGGGTATCCTTAGTTGTTAGTTATTGTCTTATATTGTCAATATTATTGTTTTTAAACATTGTACATGTATGATGAAATGTAGTAAAAAAATCTGTATATACTATGTAATATAAAAACCCTTGAAAGACATAATAATGTCAAACAAGGATAATAAAAACTATTTTTTTTAAATGAGGCGGATATCTCATTAACAGGGCATGGATTTTGATGATATAAAAAGTCTTCCAAGTTGTCCATTTTCAACATAACTTGAAAATATGTGGAAAATCACCTATAAAATGACTTTAAAAAAAGGAAAATGACCTAAAACTATTTAAAAATGTATATGAATGTTTATTTATTCATTAAATTTTCCAATTTTCAATACTTTTTCATCTAAATTATAATTAATATAAAGCTTTTATTTGAGGAGGAAATGTAATACTTTTCTACGATCTTCCAATTGTTCCAACCGTCCAAAAGTTACGGAAGATCCGTGTAATTTTAAGAGTTCGAAAAACTGTATAACGCCGACCAGCGAGCCGCCATGTGCTCTATCGTCATCGATCGCAAGCACACGGACTATCGCCGACCGTTTCTCATGAGAGCCAGTCTTCCATCAATATTCCGCGAACATTACAGTTTCTGAGTGAAGAAATCGAATAGGCAACTGAGTAATCCTATGAAGAACATTTGTTGCATCTCGTAATTATTATTTGTAGCAAGTGTCATTAAAATTATGTTAAAATCGATGAAACCGGCGAAAAATGCTTAAAAAGTGGCGAGAAAAGGTAAAACATGACTTATTAATCAAAATCGACGAAAAATGGAAGAAACTGCCATATAAAATTAGGTCATTTGCTTTGGTCATAACATAAAATCATTCAAATACCCCCTAGTGATGAGTAATTAGAAGAGTTAGCCACCAGGCCGCTTCACGGGCAATCGTGAGTTGTGACCGCTGAATTTCGTTTGCCGACGACCGCATTTCGTCGCGTGCCCCAAGTGAATTTCAACCAACTCCCACGAGCGAGAGCCATCGCGACTGCCCGGACAAAAGGGCCCAACATGCAGCCTCACCTTGCGCCATTCGCCGAGCAGTTATCTCGACGCCCGGTCGTCCTTATGCCCTAAGGACCACGGGCATTTTAGAAAGGACCGGTAATGTCGGATGAAATTCACCGGCATACCTCCTGCAGTCATCGCAACCGACAAGTATAAATTCATTGATGTAAGATGGACTAAGAGCAGAGATGTCTGTTGGTTTTGTAATAGTGTGTAATTTCCTTTTCTTTCTTATTCGTATCAGAAGTTCAGTAAATAAAATTAAAATTCCTCTGTCTATTTTGGCGATTAAATTCTCTAATAAAATTAACTTCTCTCTTCCTCGTGATTTCATTAAATCTCTAAATACTCCCTCATTCTTTGGCATCACTGTAGTTTGAAGATTAGAACAAAAACAGGTAAGCGAATGTTACGCTTCAGTAACACCGCTGCTGGGCAGACAAAACGATAGACGTTTTCCCGTCAAACGATGTTTTGGTATCAAGGTGCCATAAAACATCGACTCTGATTACAAAACGTGTTACAGGAAATAATTTACTACACATAGGAATGCGATTTATCCAAATATTCGTTACCATATCCCGGCAACTAGAGTTTTCCTGTTGAAAATTCGCCGTTTTCCTGCGCACAGATACAATTCTTTGTCGTTTTAGGAAGTAAGGCGAGGAAGTAAAAAGTTCTGACTAATGTATTTTACAATAAAAATGCAATTTCATTACTGTCAAGAATACTGATCCTGTCCTCGGTTTCCTTTGCGTTTATCTGCTTCGCATATGGGATGCAGAAGTTCTTGGATTGCTCGTGCGCAAATGCTGAGGCGGCATGAGGCGTGGATTTTGAAGCTCCTAACGAAATTCTGGTCCTGTAAGCACATGCCAAATGACGCCCGCCTTTACGACACGCCTCTTTCTGCATAAACGGTCACCGCTTCGATGGAAAGAACGAAAGAAACAACTTCACCGCCCCTCCCGGCCTGACCCAGCCGCCCCGTGCACCCCCAGCGTCCCCGGGGCGGTGATCTTGGCAGTGAATTGGAGGCGGTTTGCCAAATGCTCTGTCACGGCTCCTAAGCCAAATTATGTTCAGAGAGAAACTTGGCGGGATTTGCAAAATCCTATGACAGGATTGGAAAGCCGCAGTTTCAACGGTACACGAAATACGTAACACATTTTCGCAATTTTACTTGAGAGCGAGTTCGGTGCTTGATATCGGGTCTTCGCAGTCGCGCCGGTTCAGCAAGATAAAGTTGCGTTGGCTCTATCCCGTATTTTTGGAATGATTTAATGAACTCAAAGTGCACAGAATTCTCAATCTCAGACAGGTCTCAATAGTTTATAACACCCCAACAAATGTCAGAAAAAACCTTATTAATTATTTCTAATACTGTTGCGATCAACTCAGTCTAAAAACAGTTACACATATTTTTCGCACGTTTTCATCATTCACAGACAGTTCTCATTTTTTCACACAGTTCACAGATTTATAATTTTCATTCCCCCTTTCGCTTTAGAAGACTGGGGGTGGAGGATTCCTCCTCTCGCTTTAGGGGACTGGGGCTGAAGGGTTCAATAAATTAAAAGACAATTTTGAACAATAAATTTCGAAGAGCTCTCATTTGATACTACTAGAATACTACCCTTCAAAAGAGAGAAGGAGGCTCATTTCACGCAGTTTCTGTTTATTTGTTTCTTGTTGGCCATCAATTCACACGATAACTAAAACGCAATATAAATACAAATGTCTAATACTTATTACAAATCGAATTATAGATAGATATTTTAATTTTAAAAATACTAAATTTTCTCACATACACAGAATGGCTGACGCCCAACATGTTCATGTCAATGTTTAACCGAAAAGAACTAATTTCAATGTTAAATAATATTTAATTTTCTGTTATTAAATTATCTCTCTTGATGACTGCTCTTTCTTTGCCCATAAACCAAAAGTTACAAGACAAACATATATCTACATTTTTCATTATCAAAATTTTGCATTAAAAATATTAAAGTTTCGTGAAGTAGTGAGAAGCCAGTCGCCACTTACACTCAATACATCAATATTGTATAACAAAGAATCTTCTCGTGAGGGATTGTGTTGATGCAGGTTGACCATATGCCGTTTTCTTATATTCTGCCTGTCAGCTTGTGAAAAATAACTGAAAAGAAACGAACAAAGCCTGGGCACAAGATGTTCGCAGGGCACGCCAGCCTGCTTAGCCACACTGCCATTGTCGGCGCGCAAGTCAAGGATCTTCCCTCTCCTCGTACTCCGCAAAACAATCTCCAAATCATACCCAGAGCGCTTCAGCACTACAATGCATTGCGAAGGGTGGACGCCCTTTTTCTGCTCTCCGTCTGTCCCGTTTTCTCTCGACAAACTTTCCTCTTGGCTTGACGCGTGCGTATATAAGGAAAAATCCAGAGGTGTCACATCACGGTTTTGTTGATTTTTGCGGTAGTCGAATAGCAAAGAAGAATAGTTATTTAAGCATCAAGGAAGTCCTAGGGTATCCTATGTTGGATCGGCGACAAAAAGTCAGAGGGCCTTTGGCCCAAGGGCTTTAATTAAGTAATTACTTAATTAAGGGGAAATTAAGTAAAAAAACAAAATCTTATTAATATATTATATTACGAATATATTAAATATTTTTTTACTTAAGTTTAATTATCCAGGTTTACTTGTTTATTAAATAACTACATGTTAACTTGTAACTCAGTTTCTTTTCATATTTCCCTTTCACAGTTTCCTCCAAAAGAGAACACATGGCATCATTCAACACTTATATCTCTCATAATCCTTATATATCCCTCATAATCCTCTCGATCCAGGAAGTTATGTGGCGTTTATCGAGCTCCATATCGAAGGCAATAACAATCAATAAAATATCAGTAAAAAATGAAAGATATTTTTTGCACGAAGATATCAGTTTCGATAAACATAAAGGACTGAAATGAAACAATGATTCGTTACAGGAGCATTTTTACACGACCGTAGAGAATGTTTTGTTTGTTTTTCATGAAAGCAATTATTGTTTTTTTTTAATATTTCCATTCTTCTTTGGTTCGACCTACACATTTCGACAAACAAATCAACCTTGATCGTGCAAAACAAGCGTTCTAACTTATGTGTCTCTTCAGAAATACTGGGGAGGTCATGACATTTAGCGTCATCCCCAACGGAAGGAAACTCACAACCTTTGAACACGCGCCTCCTAGTCGTGGAAAAATGAAGGGGAAAATAGTGAAGTAAATATTGAGAAAACAACGGCCAAAAATGCTGAAAAGGTTATGTATATGATAAACGATAATGTCACTCATATAAAAGTGCTACGAACAAGTTCTTTTAATAAAACTGTGTATGCCGAGATCAGAGTACGAAAAAAAGGAAAGAAAAAAGTATAAATGTCCGGAGCAGAAGAATAATTGATGTAGACTAATCACGGGTAATTAAATATCGCGGATGGTGAGAGCAAAATCATGGTACGGATGGAAAATTCGGACTAGTCACGGAATGACAGAGAAAACAGTTTAGTGGGATTTTGTCACGAAATGTAATTCTTTCTGACAAGCACTTGATTAAAAAAACAACAAAATCATACGTCCAATGGCTTCCGAATGACACAGAATTGCAGCAAATGTTAAGATATGAGATGTGTTGGTGGCGACTGTCAACGCGTATGTGCGCGGACGCAAATGCAATTGTTGGCACACGCCACACGTCCAGATGATCATGTCGCGGAGTGACGTGAGATTTCTTCTCTTGTCCAAACACCGTTCGTCTTCAATCCCACGCGCAAGATAGTTCAACGGTTCGCGAGGTTCCAGATACCCAGCGACTGTACCTTATGTGGACCGTTCCAGTACTTCTTATTTCCAACGCACGCTCTCGTAGAGCTGCCGTCACAAGAGCTTGCGTGAAAGCTGCCGATATTCTATCACGCCCAATTGCAAAGCCAGTCCTATTCTCGAGTTCACTGTGTGTGGTGCTAGTGGCTGATCATATGCAATTCCACCCTATAAATCTCGCCAAAAACTAAAATACTATTCTACTCGTTTACATATGAATGATAATAATGTAGATTTTACACACTCATTTTCACAATAATTGGATTCACAAAATGCTGTGTTCACGGTAGTCTGTTGCGTTCTACTTGTTTTGCAATAAGTCAGAGTTGTAGGGCAGAGCTAGTACGGCTGGGCAGGGCAGGCCGGGACAGGTCGCGGCCTGAGCAGAGCGGGCGGAGTGCACGAGATAGCTAGTGCGTGCAAGCTTGTTTCACCTAACGGGCCATCCAGGACGTGGGCGGCGTGTGAAAGCCGATCGCGTGGCGGTGGGGAGCGGGGACCTTGCACGACGGTGCGGCACGGCGGTGCTTCCCTGGCAGCAGGCGCGGGGCGGCGCGGGGCGGCGCGGGGCGGCGCGGGGCGGCGCGGGGCGGCGCGGGGCGGCGCGGGGCGGCGCGGGGCGGCGCGGGGCGGCGCGGGTCGGCGCGGGGCGGCGCGCGGCGGCGCGGGGCGGCACGACTTTGAACGCCGACGGCGGTGATCGCTGCGTCTCCGCCTCTGCCTGAGCACCAGCTATAAATAGAAGGCCTTCCATGGCCAACATTCCCCCGCGCCTCCGTCCCCGCCCCCAATCCCGCTCCCATTCCGCTCACGGTGCCCCTATCGCAGCAGCTCCACCGGCACCCCGCCACGCGCGAGTGGCAGGCATGCAAGCGGGGACACCCAACAATAAACCCATCAAAGCAACGGGTATTTTGCATTACTATTCACGTGCGCTTTTAAATTAACATCCAACAAAATCAGACGTGTTACTACAATTTGAAACGAGTGCTACAAGAGCATTATTTTCTAGCAATAATTCTAACGGCTACGCACGGTTATAGTACCACATGAACCTACAAAAGGGTTTCCAAGAATCAAAATATTCTCGCTGGGATTCGGACACATTCTGAGATTTGACGACACATTCCGAAAGCTGACCATTAAAAGAAATTAGTAAACTTTAAAAAGAAATGAAAATGTGCATTCGAATTTACAATATTAAAAAATTCAAAGATTTTCATTTTCATTATTTTTTAGGGATTTTTGAGATCTAATTTTAATGTACAACATTAATTCAAGAAAATAATCTCTATCATCAGTAGTTGTAATGCTCATTTTTGTTTATTTCAGAAAGTGCAGAGCTCGCCGAAAATGACACCTGGGGCATTTATTAACCGCCATTCCTTCTATCCCAGGAAAAAATTTCAAGAAAAAATTAGAGCCGTTGTGAGATTTTTTTATAGATATCATTAACTGAAAGAAGAAATTAGTGAAATAAGTGTTTTTAAAAAATCTTTTTTCAGAGATCTACTTTCTCAAATCAAATATCTTTTAAGACAAAAATCTATGTCTTCAATACTGTAATACTGCAATGTTAATTTTTTGAATTGCTCAACAAAATTTAGACATGAGGCATTCGTTTAAGCGTCCCTTCTTCTATACTTGGAAGATATATAAAGAAAAAAATCTGACTCGATTCTCGAGTCAAATCGTAACTGAACTTACCGAAAGAACTGTCTTATTTATTTATTTATTTATTTATTTATTTAGTCAAAAACTGTATGTGACGTATGGGGGAGAAAATCATCTGCGCACGCTTTCTTGAAAAACCGATTTCATTTTGGAAGAATCTTAATGTTCAATTTTGTAGTTCTAGGACGATTGGAAAAAAGGTGATCTTCGACAAGTCAGAGACGAAAATTAGTTATTTTTTTAGCGTCCTTTGCATTATCCGAAGAAAAAGTTTAGTAAAAACAAGTGGAACAACACCAGCACATAAGTTTTGGCATTATTTCTAATTGCTCTGCTACATTACATGACTACATAAACCTGCAACAGTATTTTCAACCAGGTAGTTGTTTTCTTTTCGAGGCGAGATTCTAAGGTTATCCGAGTTTACCAGCCGTGAGCTTTTACCTCTATGCTATCGAAGCGCAGTGAGATTCGAACTCGGGCTTATAGTTTTGAAACGTTCACTATTAGCAATTTTCGAAAATACGGAGTAATCCAAAAGTGAGACTAGCACCATTTATTTTCGCTCTTTGCTACATAAAAGGCGAAAATTTAATGAAAAAATTTGGAGCGGTTTCTTGAGTAAAAAATTGTATAACTTAAAAATTCCTATATTTGGCGAAAAATTACACAAAAACTACTGATATTTTCGTAAAATTGAAAATGACCTTATTTCAAGATGTCTTTAAACAACAGACTTCATTCAGGAAAAAATCTCAATCTTCAATATTGTAGTTGAAGAAAGACGCCAAAAAGAAATTGCTCTTTTGCAATTTTCCAAAAATCAGTGATTTATACGAACATGCGACCCACACCATTCTCTTAAGCGTCTTTTGCGCTCTCCGAGGAGAAAGTTAATTCAAAAAAATTGGTGCCAGGTAATCCAAAATTTGTTTGATTCTGCTCAGAGAGACATTACCTTTTTGGTTAGTTTTGTACTTGTGGATGCCACAAATGGTGATGTAGTCATTTCCTTTTCTTTCTTTGCGTTAATTACTATATATTTCGTTTATTTTGCTTTCAGATAAACATTACCTTTTTTTACAAAATATGCCCCAATTATTGAACTCTGTATAAAAAACAATCTTCTATATTCTGTTTAGACTATACGAATGAAATTTGTGTGTTTTACCTTCATCTGAAGCCACTTCACTATTCCTAGAATGGCAACTCCGCTCCTCGGGCTAATGGCAACATTAAGGGCTGGAGTTGGGCATTACGGTGTGAGGCGAGAGAAGGCGGACGCTTCCCCGCGCACCCCCAGGCGAGGAGCGGCGGTGCCGAGTCCAGTTGGCAACACATTCTAACCCTACTCTGCGATGCGTCCTCCTTCCCCGACAAAACCTCAGCACAGGTACATTTCGACTCCTCGCCTCATTACGAAACCTTTGACCAAAACTCAACCTTTGTCGACGGGCTATATTTACGACCTGTGATTCACAGTCATATATAAGATTCACAATAGTTCTGGATGAATCATACAGCCGTTTGGTCCCTTGCATTTCAAAAGAGTAGGTATTCCGCAGCTGAGTAGAGACTGTCAGGAACAAGAGACTAACTACTTCAGAACACGCCGAGGTCGATTTAGCGTACCAGCGATATATTTTTCGCTCATTATCTTTATTTTATCATTAAAAGAGACATTTTTTCGGAAATCAATAATATTTCATGATTTTTTTCTCAGTAGGTATAGAATGATTAGAGATTCCGTACCACTCACGCATAATTTCTATCACATACGAGTTAAATATGCAAGAAATAACACTTACGTATCTCTGTTTCTACTAGCATGAAGGATTTTTCAGCAGTAGTCCACGCGCAAGAATTTATTCCCCAAATTTATATCATGTGGTGAACTGATCAACAGGTGATTGCAAGACAAGCAAAATTTACAACTGACCCATGTTGTCTCGATGCATATACAGGCATATTTACGATATGCTAACAATACCCTATAAAGATGGCTTGTTTCCCGGAAGAAAATATTTCCACGAAGATTTGCAACAGAATATCTCATACTTTCTTTGTTTATCTTGTATTAACTTTTTTTGCGCATTTGCTTAGTAATAATGTTCTCTTACAATCACAAATTACAAGAACAAACTCAAGCGCCAGCACAAACTACAAAGCTTCCTTACCTTGTTGAACAAGCGACGTGCAGCCTCGCGGCACAGCACATACGACACACACTTGTTCAGTCTTATCCGTTCAGTTCATGAATATCGTCAACGTATTATTTGCCGTTGTGAAGGCTTCATGAGTAGGGAATGACCCTGAAGCGTAGTGTACACTCCACAGAGAATATAAACCCTATAGAACTATGACATTCAAGAGAAAGTTTAACAGCAATGGCAAGGAAGGAAAAGGAACGCGTACAAAATGTTTGAGAGAACTAGTATATTTACAAAAACTTTCGTTTCCAGTAGCAAGTGGATCAGATTACGTGACTAAACAATTGATTTCGGCTGATTTTCCTTTAATGCCGAGCCTGTCTCTTTCAAAGTATTGATATTGACGGCGTACGTCAGTAGCAACTGGTGCTCTCGCAGGAAATAAAATTTAGATAAATACATTAGTAGTATTTGGCATGCTATTCTGGAAGTGCGAAATAATGGCATCTGTAAACTCTTTCTATGTGGTTTTAAGAAGCGTCATGTTTCTTTCGAACTTACTACTATGTAGTTTACTCTCTATGTAGTAATTCGCTACGCTATTCGTTGTTTTAAACCAAGACTTCAAATATATATCCTCACCTCCAAATAATTTATTGGAAAAAATAGTTGTCTTCAAATCACATCTACATAACCACCTGTACTTACTATAAAAAACAATTTTTGAATTTTCGAGCAAGTGGTGACTTTTTTATGATTTTACACTTTCAATAAAATTAGGAAGATAAGGAGTTGGCTTTTTAGGTCTCACAATATCGCGTCGTTTCTTTTCAACGTCAAATACCAGAGAAATATTTCACACTTCTAATCTTAACTAACCAAAGGATAAAGAGCACACAGACATGCACAAAAGCGGACACATTCTTACTTGCTTTTGAGAGATTTGACAGTTCCTGTTCACAGATATCGGCAACAGGAGAATCGACGACGACATCAACAGTAACATCAACGAAACTAATTACAGAAAATAATAGTGGTTCGAATTCTCACACACACTCGTAGGCATAACGAAGAATAATGACAGCGTGAAAAAAGAACTGTACGCAATCACAAAGGACTATCAACAGCTGATCAACAGACCTTTCCACAAATGTAACTGCACTCAACTAATGCAGGTTTTAAACAAAGAATGTGTTTGCTTTGACGTATAAGATGAAAATAAATTCAAGCATGATAGATAATCCACTCGCCCTCAGAGATTTGATCTCGGCGAATCGAGACGGAAGAACAGTTCCCTTTCCGGATGTTACGAATATTCTTTGCAATAAAGACGCAGTTAATAAAACAGTATCAAATGCTTCTAATTCGTTCCTTCCTTAAAAATTAATAGTAAACGAAGGGAAACTGTTTCAATGTAGTTTTCCATTTCATATAAACAATACTCCATGTCATTAATTATGTACGACATGCGTTGACTGATGTTAACGCAATACAGTTTTTTATTTATTTAAGGTCGCTTTTCAAGAACTGGATCATAAGCGACCACGACTATCAATTTATTACTTACACATTATTTACAATTATTCCATTACACAATTATACACAGTTCAGACAAACATTAAATTTTCACAAAGTGTCAATATTTTGGGTATTTGTATCATTCAGTGGCGATTCGTGCTTAGGTTGCACGGTTGCACAATCCCCAGAAAATGAAAAAGACCT